>PVJD01010791.1:0-50944 GCA_004026545.1 Mormoops blainvillei
ATTGCTCTTAATATGCCTGAGATAAATTAGTGGCAAATATTGGACTTTATTGTACAGAGTTAGGGAATCAAGATGACTAAATAACCTTAATCAAGTGACTAACTCAGCTTGTGATGAATCAAAGGGTTCCCACCTCCTGACCCTCTACTGAAAATCAATCATGACTGTTTAAATGTAAAATCCTGGAGAAGTAAACATACGCCTCCCCACGCCTCCCCCCGCCTCCCACGTTACGTAACCAAAGGATAGCTCAAAAATTACAATAATAATCAGGATTCATCCTAGCTAAGAATAAGAACTCTTCTCCAATAGGGAAATGATTAGTAACACCCAGCAATTCTCACTAAATGTAAGTGAAAGTGTAAGTGCCAAGCACTGCATGAGCATGAAATTATGATTTGTTCAGGTCAATAAACTATGCTTGTCTACGGGAATTATAAGACAGTTTTATTTCTTCTCAGTTAGCTATAACAATGGGAAGAAGGAATGATACAATCAGAGATGTTTATATATATTCTGCTTTGAAAAGTTATTAATCTATATTGTCTCCAGAGCATCTACTCTGAATCAAATTTATACTACAACCACCTAAACCAGGGGTTCCCACAGTGGATGGTCATTTACATCTCTTGGAAGGCTTTTAAGAAATATCACAGGCCCATCCCAGAACTTTTGGGCTGGGGCCTGAGTATCAGTATTTTTAAAAGCTCTCCAGTTAGTTCCAATGTACAGCTGGGTAGAGAATAAGCAATCTAAATAAATAGCTCAGGGGTATGTAGAATGTTAGGGGTAGAAATCAACCTGAGATTAACAACTAGTTGGGATTATGACATTACACTTACTCCACCTTCATCTTATTCCACTTTGATTCTTTAACAAAGTGTTTTCAGAGAGTGAAGGAAACACAGAAGATGCTTTTAGTTGCCATGATCCTTCTCTACAGATGGCAGGGTTTAGCGCATGCTGGACCATGCATTATTCACACTCCTCCTGCCACCTTAGTAATTATCCTAACTGCTATCTTTTAAAACGCAGCATCGAACCCTCCCCAGATCACCTCGATGGCAATAACCTTGTGTGTTGTATCTCACAATAACAGACAGGCTTCACTGTGATCTTCTTTTATAGGTAAGAAGAACATGCCCTGGGCCAGCTGTTCAAGAGAAGGGCCTGTCATGCACCTGTGTTTCAACAATCCACATTACGCCAAATGCACTGTAACAGAACATGACCTTTGCTGCTGTTGGTGTGCTCTGTGTGTGTGCAGTTGCCGGTGAATAAAAAGTTACAAAGATGATTTCAAAAGCGGCTTTCCTCCCAGTACCTACTTATATTCAACTGGTGGTGGCAGGGGAGGGGATGTTGCTAAAGATCAGTGAGTCTGCTGTGGCAGTTTGAGAGTGACAATTCCTTTAAATTTTACCTTGGTTCAAAAACTTCCTCTATGTATATATTACTTAAAAACCTACAGGAATAATTAACAAAAATTTTAGTATGAAAATTTATATGTATTACTCTAGGTATTTAATGAATGATTTGTATCACTGTTTCGTAAGAATTCATGAATATGTCTCATGAATTAACCAAGAGGAAACTGAAACAATAGCATAGAAAACATGAAACCATACATATGGGGGATGGCAACAGCTGTGCGCTTAGCAAGTATCTGTCCTTTCTCTTTCTGTGCTTTTGTTTGGAGAAACAAATGGTCATCCAAAGAGCTATTGAGTTCCTAAGCCTTCCTTGTAGTTAGGGGTGGTTACTTTCAGCTAATGAACCAGAGGTAAAAGTATGCGGGACATTTCTGGAAAAGTCTGTCTTCCTTTTTCTGCTTCCTGCCTGGAATGCAGATCTGGAGGCTGGAGGCAGAGTGGTCACCGGTGAATGTCAGACTAACGATGGAAAGGTAGAAAGAGAGCTGGGACATGGGTCACTGGTTGCGTGGCAGAGTGTCTTTTTCTGCGGGGGTTAGTCAGAGAAGGCCTCTCGAATGGCTTGAAGTTTGAACAGAAAACTAAGCAACGAAACTGAGGCAATCCTGCCGAGTTCTGGGGACTGAACCTTGGTGTGCCCGATGATAGAGGTCAGTGCGGCTGCAGTGGAGGAGGTGAGGCCACAGAGGGAGGCAGATGTCTATGCTAAGGGTTCTGGGTTTGACGCTGGTTACAATGAAAATCCACTGAAGGGTTTTAAACGGTAGTGACAAGATGAAATCTCACTTCAGAAAGGTCTTGTTGGTTTCTCTAAGGAGGGTTGGAGTTGGGGTGGAGGAAGTAGTGAAAGCAGAGACTAGTTACAGGGTGTCTGCAGTAGGGAGTCTGGGGGAGAGACCTGGAGGCTAAGACTAGAGTAGTGATGGGAATGAAAAAATTCAGAATATCCTGCAGAGACTGAGACAACAGTACAATTTGCTGATGGAGTGGATGTGAGTGAGCAGGAGGGGAATCCAAACAAATCCTAGGTTTTAGCCTGACCAGCTGGATAGATGGGGCAACCTGAACTGGGAATACCTTAGGTGGAGTACATATGGGGATAAAAACCCATGGTTCGGTTTTGGCCTTGTTAACCTCGAGGTGCCTTTAGGCTTAATAGGCGGAGAAGTTGAGTAGACGGATGACCCAGGAGGCTTAGGAGATCGTCCTTTCTGAAGAAAACTGGACATCTGACCCTACAGCCCTGACACAGGAAAGTAGTGGACTCGAGGACAACCTAAGTAAGTCCATGATGTAGCCTGGCATTAAAGTTTGGCCAAATAAGGACTATGGCAACAATGGACTCAATCCAGTCCTCTTTCAGAGTCTGAATGCACAACACAGAGAAAACACACACAGTTGACTGTAGGAACAGCATCTTACAGAGGGAAGACATAATAGACGCCATGAGGCAGCAGAAACCATGAGGTCGGGAGGGGAGAGAATTACTGGTTGGAGAAGCAAATGACAGGACAGAACACTAGAACTGGAAGCAACAGCAAATCCTGTCACCAGAGCTTTTTCTCCCCTGAACAGCTTTCTTCTCTCCAAAAAGTCCCCGCTATGTGTGGTTCGCAGCATCACTTCAAATATTTCTCCTGTTGTTTTTTTTCCCCTCTTTTCCTTCTGGTATTCTCAATAGGCATATGTTGCACCTCTTGCAGCTGTCCCACAGTTCTGGGATATTCTGTTCTCCTTCAGTTTGGCAAGATTCTATTGACGTAGCCTCAAGCATAGAGGTTGAACCAGGCGTCCAGCCCATCGAAAGCATTCTCCACTTCTGTTACGGGTTCTCAATCACTAGCAGGCCTATTCGGGTCTTTCTCAGGATTCCCACCTCTCTGCTAACATTGCCATCTGTTCTTACATGCTGCCCACTTTACACAGGACAGCCCTTAGCGTATTCATCGTAACTGTTCGAAATTCCTGATGTGATTACTCCAACATCCTGGCCACCCCAGACATATCTGATCCTTGCTCTGTCTCTTCAAACTGTGCCTTTTGCCTTTTAGTATGCTTTGTAATTTTTGCTGAAAGCCAGACACAGTGTAATAGGTAGAGGGGATGCTCTACCTATTACACAGAGGGGAAGCATCTTATAGCCCTGTGATTAGGTCTGTTTTAGTGAGCCTATGCCACTGGGCTGTGAGCTTCTCCCGCACTTCTCTGTCCACCCCCCAACACCCTTAAGTGAGACAGGATGGATAGGAAGGGCTGGAGTTTGGCATTTCTCTTCTCCCAAGTTGTTTAGGCTCTGATAACACCCCAAGAGGTTAGGCCCTGATAAAAATAGTTTCTCCCGAGGGCAGGCCTTGTTAAGAAGAACAGAATGCTCTGGGGTACTTCAAAATAGTTCCTTTCTCCCCTCCCCTTCTCAGAAGTAGGACGGGGTTTTTCTCCTACATTCGCTGTGAGGAGCTAGTGGTGCTCCTGGAAGCAAAGTTCAAAAACATGTGGGATTCCCCTCTGACTGTCTCTCCAACATGGGGGGCAGTGGTCTGTCCTGTGACCATACTTCTCTGATGGATCTAAGAGCTGTTGATTTCTCGATGTGTTGCGCTATTTATTGTCCGGACGGAGAGACGACTCCCAACCTCTTTATGTGCTGGACTGGAAACTGGAACCTCTGGTTCACACCATTTCAGACAGGGCTGATTCCCCATCTAGCCATAGAATAAACCAACTGCTATCCAACATAACCCGGGCCCAACACACACAGGGCCATTCTCTTTTCTACTCTTTAAGGGTCCTGTCCCCGTTACCTCAGAGATGTTGTCCTTTCCTACCCAAGTTTTGTAATCAAATCAATGAATCATGCAGGGAGCTAATTAAAACGATAGAGTTTTCAGGAAGTTTCATTATTTAGAATATCATCAATATAGTTTCAAAAGGGCTAAAAACAATCCAAAATACCTTAGAAAACACCATTTTATTAATCAAAATTACTATACCTGCTATCTCTCTCTGGGATTTCCTTAATAGCAATTCTGACTTGGTTGCTCAGGTCTCGACCTGCGTAGACTATCCCGTAAGTGCCTTTTCCTAAAATGACTCTGTCGCCATTTTCATCATATTCATAGTCATACTACGAAAGGAAAAATGGGTAGAGACGATAGAAACATTAGTTGCATTCTACATTTTGAACATCATCTTCTTCCAAGAGCATTTTTCCTTATTTTAGCAGATGGCTTTAACAAGGGAAAACAGTAAGACGGAATTCTAAAATGTAGCTTCAAGGTCGCCCCCCCAAAAAAGCACTCTCAACATAAACCAGATACTGTGCTCATGTTTTCACAACTGTTACAAATACAGTGAGGACTATATATTTAAATCCATAAAAGTGTTTTTTTTTTTCAAAAGCCCACTTGAATTCTTTTACCTACTAAATCCTATTTTTCATTGATTCTAGATATAAGTATGATTAGCATCAATATCTATCAATATCTAGCACATCTAATTAATCTTTCTTTTGTTTTTCAGCTTTTGGTGCTATTAGAGTATTTCGCACTCTACAAGGAGAATAAAACCACTGGAAGGCGTTGGTTAAGAAGAAAAACTTGAGGTCTTTCTAGTTGACAATGATAAAGTAAGGATTATTTTTACATCACCCAAATTCCCTAAGACTAAAAAGACATTTTAAAAATAAAAAATACAGGGGGAACATCATATTTTATGTAAAAAAGGGAATACCTACAGCTCTGTACCCTAAACTGTCAGGTATGTCAGTCAAATATGGAAACCTGGATCAAAAGGAAAGGAATTTAGAGGGCGTGTGGTAGAGGCCTCCTCAGACCTGGAGGCCTCCAGGAAGGCACAAGCTTTGTCTCAGGCTGGGATTAAAGGGTGTAGGGCCATGCAACGATCAAGTCATGTCTCTGTAGAAATCCAGTGTTAAACCAACAGACCAGTAGAAGAGATCACAAGAAGCAGCTTCCTGTATTGGCTACAGTTTGCTGGAGCATAAAACTGGCAGCCCACAGCTAGATTCAACTCACAGACGAGTTTGACTTGGCCACTTAAAAAAACTGATTTATAACATTTATAAGCCAGCGAATCTAACATTAATACTGACAACCCTAAAGAAGACAGCGATCATGGATTTTTACACTCACATCACAGCCTTAAAATATATCAAGCAGAGCTAATAAAATTGCAAAGAAAAATAGTCAAACCTAAACCATAATAGGTTTTAACAGAACTCTTTTAAGAAACTGATATATCCAGATGACAAATTTAATATTCAGACCCTTATGGCACAATTAACAAATCTGACATATACAGAGAGAGCCCTGAACCCAGGTATAAATTCCTTTCACACATATGTGAAAAAATAATATTTGTTCACAAATTCAGCCACAAAGAAAATTGCAACAAGTTCCAAAGAACTGATATCATAAAAGAACATGATTTTTGACCGCAAGATATTAAAAATAACACAGCCAACAAATACATTTGAAAACTGACTACTGCATTTTAAAATAATCAATGAACTGGTCAATGAAATGATTGAGGGAATCACGTAATAAGTTAAAAAGAATGACAGGGAGAGCACTACACATCAGATGCCCATAGATATGGAGGTATGTAGATGAAAATTTTCACGGCCTTAAAGAATTGCATTAGAAAACAAAGAAAATTTTTCAATGACTAAATCCAATTTTCAACTCAAAGAAATATAGAATGAATACTATATTACTGTCCAAGGACAGTAGAAGAAGGTTTCTGGTTTGGTAATATAGCAGACTAAGTACCTGAAAGCCTTCCTGCTATAAAAAGCCTAGATAAAATAGAAGATATTTTTTTAAACACCTAGCTGGGATTACAAAAAAGTAAAGAAGGCTGCTAGGAACTAAAGAGGTAAAGGAAAAATCAACGGGTTATCGCAAGAACTGATGTCCCTATAGCCTATGGTCTGGAAATGGGGTAAGGGCTTTCAGTCTCATTAATCTAGGGCAGGGGTTCGCAAACATTTCTGTAAAGGACCGGATATTGAATATTTTCAGATCCGTGGGCCATATAATCTCTTTGGCAACTACTCGACTCTGCCATTGTAGCATGAAAACAGTCAGTACATAAACAAATGGGCATGGTTGTGCTACAATGAAACTTTATTTACCAAGAAGTGGCAGGTTGGATTTGGCCATTGGGCCACTGTTTACCAACCCCTTATCTGGGACATTAGTGTTAATGCCCACGAGGGGACAGGAAATGAGGCCTTGTGCCTACGCTAGGTGAAGAGCTAGAACACACAAAACCATAGTCCTTGAAAAACTTTAATTTGTTGAAAGCATATATAAGAAAAAAGTTAGCCCACCATACTAGGAAACACAAAGAAAGCTTGTCTGTCTCAGACCAAGCTCTAGGTGGACAGAAATAAGTCTCCTCTGAGTACTTTCAATCACAGGCTGTTCCTCATGCTGTTTGGAGTTCAAATTTACACTTATCATAATATCCATCATTGGTCTTGAGTTGTGGGACATCCCTGGAATTCCGAGCAGAAACAAAGCAAAAACATTTTAAAGGGAGATGCCCTTAATACAGGCTATGCAGGATTCTCACTGATAATGGAGCACTGAAATTGAGCTCACGATCCAAAAATTTTAAATATACTAGGAAATAATTCACCACTAGTGAGAGTTAGCTGATTTGACAAATATCAATCTCTAAAACTTTGTATTGAAAAAAACCCCTGTATTTTAAGTACATTTTTAAGTACTTATTTTAAGTACGTTTAAAATAAGAATATAAAATAAGAAATAAAAAACATAACAAAAGGATAAAAGATACTTTAAAAAATGGTCAGATTTGAGACAGAATCAAATATAACTTCCAGAAATTGAGTCCTAAATAGCAAGAAGAAAAATAAATACACACTCAAATCTACTATAAGGAAAACTACAAAACATGAAAAGCAGTGAGAAGATTGTAAAAGGAAGCAGAGCTTGAAAAGAACAAATTACCTACAGAGGTAGGTAATCACATCACTTTGCAAACTCCCTGGGGTACACATTCTCCACCTGCGATACCACTGTTACAGGGGATGAAGATGTGGGGGTACCAGCTCCAGTTTATATGTTTCTAACAGGTTTCCAAGTCTTAATAGAAGGCAACCAGGCTGTACTGTCTTGTGGGAAACTATGACCAATATCCTGCCAGGACTGGATGAGCACTGACCTCCTTGTGGACCCCTCTCTGGCTGTGGACAGAGGCCAACCTCTGGAAGGGAACTGTCTCCTTTCCCAGTGGCAATGCTGGGTTCCTAGGTACCCGGGGGTGTATTAGAGAATACTATTACTCTGGCTGCTAACGTAAGGTTAAAGATTATCCTAATCCAGAGCAGAGGACCAGGTATATTTTCAGGTGAGAGAATAGGGAATAAAGATCACCAAGCAATTTCCAGGCTAGAAAATAAAACTGGATTCCAGCAAAGAGGCAGTGAACACAGGCCAAAAATGCCACCTGAGAGAGCCCGGGTCTCCACACCCAATTCCTGGGGCTGGAATTTCTGTCATGCTGTGCCATGCACCCTGGAAATCCACCAGCCCGGACTCGGGCCGGGACCATCACCAAAGCAGTTCATCTTTGCCGGTGTGGACTCTCATAGGAATGAAAGCCTGTCCCCTGAAGCTAGTGCCACCACCGCCTTACAATATTACAATGCTCTGTAATTTAAAAGAAAAAAACAATTTTCAATAACCTACCTGATTACATGGTCATAAAAGGTTGTCTCATAGTAGGAAAGGTCTATAATTAGCTCCAATTTACAAATGACCAGAAATATCTTTTTAGGGAAAATATGTGGTTTAAACCCAGCTCATAAGATTTCACATTTTGTTAAAAAAAAAAAAATCAGATTTTGTGTTCTTTCTGCCTTAGGGAAACACTGTTATAGCGTAAGAGCTTATAATATTTCCAAATGCCTGTACTGTAAAACTGTTCCAGTGTACCATCAATATCCATGGGACATCCATTCACTTTCAAGCAGACAGCTGGTCGACCCCGGGGAGGCCATCTTGGATTCCATTCTTTCCTGCCCCTTGATCCGCATACCAAATTGATTGCCCAATGCTGTCAGGTTTATCCTCACTGCTATGGCCCACATCAAGTCCTTCTTAACATTTCTTCTGTACAAATTCTACAGACTCTTAAAATTTTTAAAAATTAAAAATATAGTTGGCATACAATATTATTATTAATATTAATATAACATAGTGATTTAACATTTATATACCTTACCTTGTGATCACTATGTCTAGTAACCATCTATGCACAGTTATTATGATATCATTGACTATATTCCCTGCGCTGTACACTATATCCTGATGACGTATTTATTTTAACTGGTTTCCCTTCCCCCTCCTTTCTTGTTGCCCTGTTCTCTAATTCATTCTCCATTAAGTTAACAGTAAACTTTCCAAAGTCCAAAGTTCCAAAGTGAGCTTTCCCTATTCATACCACTGTCCCTGTTTCACCGGTTTCTCGCTGCTTTTCGGATCAAATCCGAACTCCTTCACACAGCATAAATACCCTTCAGCATCTCATTCCTGCCTCTCTGTCCAACCTTCTCTTTCAGCAACCTCCTCCAAAAACGGTCAGTGAGGTTCCCAAGATCCTTCTGCCTTTACACATGTTGTGCTTTCTGCCTAGATGATTCTGCCTCATCCTTCAAAACCAAGCTCCAGAAAGCTTCCTTGAACCATCCATTTGAACTTCACAATCCAGGTTAGATTCTGGTCTAATACGCTTCCAAGGCTGTCTGCACTTCCCTTGCATGCACTCATCACTTTGCTTTCCCTTGCCCAGTCCGCATCCCAATCTGGACTCAGCTCTTTGGGAACTAAAACTTTATCTTTAATTGCTCTATGCCTAGTCTTAGCAATATATGGCTTATAATAGATGCCCAGTAATTATTTGCTTCATTAATTAATCAGGCTTTAGAAAAATTAGTAAGAACCTTTCTTTTTCAATCAGGTGCCCAAACAAAACATTTAAAGTCAGTACTGCTTTATTTTTGGTTGAAAGGAGTTTTGCCACAGAGATAGTTATGTAGCATGGTGAAGAATATATAAGCCTAGATGAAGCTGCTCAAGTTCTTTTTTCTCACAGAAATGTAAAGCATCAAAAGACTATTCTTTTAAAAGATTTATTAGACATAGGCTCCTGTTGCAAGTGGTCATGGTACATATCAAAAGGACTTTAATAAGACAAATGTGACTGAAAACCATTCCAATGGGTAATGGCCGCCTGGTTTCTTTTTGATCTCTTCTTTCTGTTCTTACAAGGCAGGTTTGAGGCGCATGGCCTAGCCCCTAAGGACAGAGCAAGGGAAGGCAGGGATGTTCAATGACACAAACGGAAAAAAATGGAGTGGGGAAAGGAGTGCTTTAAAAAATAAGAGGTAGGATTACACTGCTTATATATTTTCATTCTATTTCTATGGCAATAGACTAGCAAATTTGGTTGTTGCTAAGGGAAACAGCTGCATTTTGAAGTAACGATGGGAATACTTCTAGAAACACCCCGCTATCGTCGCCTGCCCAGAACAATCTAAACTGGCGCTGGAAAGAACACCAATGTTGACAGTATTGACAAAACCAAATGACAATGTGGTGACTCACTTAGTTCTTACATGGTCAAGAGACTGACAGTAAAACCACCTTCTAAAAAGTCATGCACATTAACTGAGCGGTCACCACAAAGACCAAAATAGTAGCTTTGTTTATTTCCAGTACTGCCTTAACATATAAATGTGAAAAGCATAAATATTAATAATATCAACAGACTGCTAAAAATGCTGCAAGTACAAACATCTAGTTTGATCTCTTTATCCCTCAGATCTTTACTCAAATATCACATTGTCAACAAGTCTTGCCTGGCTTTCTTGTCTAAAATTGCAAACCCCATTGCAATGTGACTTCTAATTCCTTCCTTGCTTTATTTTTCTCCTTAACACTGATCATTATCAAACATACCACAAATTTTGCTTACTGATGTTTTCCATTTCTCTTCTTTCACTAGAATGTAAGACCAATGAGGACAGGGGTCTTCTCTCTGTTGTTCTCTGCTGTGTTGCCAGCACTTAGAACAGGGCATAGTAGGTGTCTGATTAATATTTGTTGAGAGAATTGATGAAATACACTCAGACCCACAAATGTGGCATGAAGGTTATTTTAAGCTGAATGAAAATATCTCAATAAATAGCAGCTGCTGAAAAAAAGCCTTAGCTAAACTTCTGTCGACTTAAGCCTCTTGAAACTACTGCGGCCATACACCTCTCTGGAAGGTTCCGGACTGCTCATGCCTGATGAGAAATTATGTAGACGAAACCTTTACAAAACCTTCAGTACCTTCCACTTGTTTCTCATTGGTTTCCCACCATGTGCTTTCCCTTGAGGTCCTACTGAGGGCTTTTCTTATTAAGATAAACTCTTAACTCTAGCCGCTCAGGGGCCACTTCTTTGTATGCTCCCATATCCATAAGGAAACTTTCTCTTCTCTTGTTAATGTGTCTTTTGTCAATTAATTCTCAGGCCCCAATCACTGAACCTAAGTTGGTAGAGGAAAAAATTTTTTTCTACCAATAGAATGAATGAGTAACAACTTGACTCATATCATACAACAACTTTGCGACATATTTTCTCAGACAGTAGTAACTGTGGGTATTCGGTTTCAGAGCTGAACAAAAATGGAAAGAGGACGCTAACAAAAACACACCAGTGTGCTACTTGATGACTCCAAACTGATTTAAATGAATTCTAAACCATAATTCTCTATTTGTGAGGCAAATCATCAGAAACCGAAATGATATGGAATTTTATCATCCTGAAGATATATTAATCAAAGGAAAGTCTTCCTTTTATCTTGTTTGTTCCCACTCCATCCCACAAGGGGCCAACTTTCTCTTCATGCACACTGGAAACTGTATGAACAGGTGCACAGGGCCAGCTGCTGTGACTGCCTCAGGCTTGTGCCACTCCATGCCCATTTTGATGAAACTGAGGTAAAAATGCATATAAAGAAAGAAGACTGTTGAGGGGAAAGGGAGAGGAGAAGGGAGGGGGAGAGAGAAGGAGGGACAGATGGAGGAAGAAGACAGGTATGTGTTTGGGAGAGGAGTGAAGAGGAAGACACAATGTACTTTATATTGAACACCAAAAGTACCTCGGTAATTTTTTTTTTCATCAAAATAAGAAAAGGAGACTAAAAGAGAATGTGTTGGTTAACAGCCTATTATGGTATTCATTCTTTCACCTATTTAACGTTGATTAAACAACCTTCAAAAGCCAGTTTACCATTACTTACTCGGCTCCCTCCAATCCATATCCCCCTCCCCTCAGTGTGAGATGCTGTTCAAACAATTCTGGTTCTGTCGCCCCCGCCCCCAGCTTCAGACCCTTCCAAGCCTTGGATGCTTGGTACCATGCGGGACTATGTGATTAAAAGGGGACGGAGCCACAGTCCAGCCTTGGGATGTTAACAGTCCTGTGCAGGCTACTGAGCTGTGGTGTAATAAGAAGAGCTAGGGCAGAGGAGTGGGCAAAAATGTTATGAAAGCAGAGAAAAGTAGGAAGTGTTGAAAATGATTAAAAAATGATACGAGTTGGATTTCAAAAAACTAGGATGCAGTCATCAAGTGGGACAGAGCAGAAAAAGCATGTGGAGTTAAGTGTCTGCATGTCAAGCTTGGAGGAAGGAAAAGCTTGGTTGTCTGGAAAATAGAAAGGAATTTGGTTTTGCTGGATCGCTGGGTGCAAAGGAAATGGTTAAGTTACAGCCAGACAGTTAAGAACATGGTATGGTGTGGAAACCTTCTACAAAGAGTAGCATCAAAGGGTTATAATCAGGGGAGTCACAGGATTAAACCCACACGAGAGACCTGTCTGGCGATAACAGAGACAGTGTATTAACAGAGGAGAGAGGCCACATGGGAGATGGTGAAAACCCGAGATGGGGGAGTGACAAAGAGAATGAAACGAAAGGGCTGGAGGAGGGACTGGGTGTGAGGGTAATAGGCTGGGGAAGCAGTTTCTCTGACATGGGTGGCTCAAGTTGCTGGGGAGATGTGCTGTTCTCAGTGAAGGTATGGAAGGCTGGGAGAACAAAAATAGGGACCACAGTTGATAAGTGTTTGAACCCTTATGATTAACTGTAATCAACTGTTCAATAATTTCAATATAAACTTATTAATATGTGAAATTATTTAAGATATGGGTTCATAATCCGTCCATGTCAAAATACAGCCTTGAGTCAAGAGACATGGCTTTGAATCAAAAGAAGTTGTTTCTCTTTCTGTTTAAAAATAGAAAAGTCCTCCAAAAGTGGTATTGAGCTGTATTTGTAAAACCTTGTACAGTTTGTACTAATCTTGAAAATTATACAATGCTTGAGCTAGAAAAGGACATTTAAATCTTCTTGGTCAACTCTCATTTAAGGAATGAAATCACCTTAGTCCCGTGGGAGTATATATTTTGTCCAAAGCTATAAAACTGGCTGTTGGCCAAGTTAGAACCAGGGATGATGAGAAGGAGGTTCTGAACATTACCCAAAGGAGGCCTAGTCCCTCCCACAATTTACTGCTTAGAAGAAAGCATACTATTCAAATCAGAAAGAAAAGCAAATCTTAACTTGGGTTTTGAATAAAAAGCTTTCAAACACCAAGAATTCTAAGCATTAGGTTCAAATTTATAGTTTATAGGACCACATTAATAAGTAATGTCTGCTGAATGTTGATACTACTTTAATTGAAGGTAAAAATGTTAAAGAATGTTTGATCTTTCTAACTTTTAAATTTTGTTTTAGGTCAAGGTACCTAAGCCATCAGGAATTGTATTTAAACAATTTTCATTCTATCTCAAATTGAGGTAAAAACCAGAAAATGATTACTCAGCATAGAAATCTTAATCACCAAAGTAATCTTTCTTGTTTACACTGTAAGGAATGGGAAGCAGAGGAATTATTTTTAGTTTTGTCATTCATGTGCTGAAGTTAGAGTTCAGTTTGTGGTAATGAAATTAACTCATTTTAATCAAATAACCAGAATACTGAAAAAATAATTTTAATCAAGAGAGTTGAAAATATCTAAGAAATGTATGCAAAGATATAATGGAGTTATCATAAATTATGCAAAAAATGAGGCTATTTATTAATAACCCATATTGTAAAGGTGCTCTGGCTATGAAGGAATACTCAGTGAGAGGGTGGGCCAACAAAGACCTCCCGTCTTCACAGCCCAGGACACCACCGGATCCATTCGTTAACACTACGCTAAGAGAATACGACCACCACCACCACCACCACCACCAAAATGCCAGCAGTATCGCAAGCTGCAGCATTATGGTAAACAAAGCATAATACTTTTAAAAACTATGTTCTAATTCACTGTATAGACTATCCAGTCATTGGGAATACTGCAGAAGCCATTCTACATCACAGGTTTTAAATTATTTTTATAGAATGAAAAGGACAGAGTGTAAGAACACTTTTCTAATATAAAAATAATTGTATCCCCATGCTCCCTTGAGAAAGGCGCATTAGGGGCACTTTGATGAATCAGAGCATGATTGTATAAGCTGTTTCTTATGAGGTCAGCAGATCTACTAAAACCCTCTGGATATTCCTAGGAAGAAACTTGAGCGTTTCCCTTCTTGTTTGGCTTGGTGGGTGAATGATCTCAGTGCTTGCATAGAACTGTCTGTAACTATTACATTAAAGGAAAGTTTACAGTCTCTGAGCCCCGAGCTCTCACCAACACTCATACGTGCCCCGCACACCCTCTCTCCCTCAGTAAAGCTTCTAACAGTTCATTTTTAAAAATCAGCTGCAGACCAACTCTGTAAAATGAACACGGAGACCTAAGTCATTACCTCCAGGGAGTCTCCTTCACAGTCTCCTTCCTCCACGCCTCTCCCCTTCTCTTCCGTAATGGTGTTCACCATTTCAAAAAACCTACAACGCAAGTTGGTATGTGGTCACTTGTAATACACAAAACATTAAAATATACACAAGTACGTTCCAAAGTGATTTCAAAGCCAAAAAAAAATAGGAGCCAAGAAAGTCAGGCAATAAACAAACCACCAGTATTGGTGTAAAAAATATGATTTTCTAAAAGAAAACAGAAATTTCTGACCTCATGCCTCACTTCAATTAATAGTAACAGGTATAGTATGGAAGTCGAACAGTGAGGTGAGACAGGGTCACAGAAATCTTAGGAAAGTGGACTTGCGTATCAGACCAAGATAGTCAGTATTTGTGTAGTTAAGCTCTTCCACCTCTCTGAGGTTCACCCCTTAATTATAAAATGGGGACTATACTTACCTATCTCATAAGTTGTTGTGAAGACGACTTTGAGGTATACTTACACAGTGCTTTCTTAGCACAGTGCACTCATTAAATATTAGCTATTATTGTTTTACTGCTGTTAATATTATTATTTAAATGGGACACAACAAAAATACCTGTATTCTAGAATACTGTCTCTAAATTCCAAAGTGACTACTTGATACAGGGTTGGCCACTATACCATTTGACCTCAGTGACTAAGTGTTCTGCATGAGCGCCTCAAAATCACACGTGCGAGACTCCACAAATAGAGTCTGTGAAATACTAATGTGAACCAGGAGCAGACGGTTTATATGTTGGTGACAGAAACCACCCCTTTTTGGTGACAAACATTGTCTTCAGGAACTCTTCTTGTAAAGCTTCTGATTTCTTTTTCTTTTCTGGAGACCATTTCAGAGCCAAGAGAAATAATTACAGCAAGACACAGATTGGTCCTCTGCAACACTAGCCGTGCTCTCCATTCAGAGGGGATGCTAATGGCCTCCAGACATGAAGTAAGGGAGGCACCCTGAACAGGGGCTGATGATTTCACAGATGGGTCACGCTGTGCACTGCCAGCCCAAGGGAGGAGCAGGTTATGGTGTGGCAAGAAAAGTTTACCTACCATAACTCAGAACCTTTCTCCTACGTCTGTACCAATGAGATGACAGAAAATGTATATTGGTCTGCCCCCAGCTCCTGGCACAGAGGTCCTAAAACCCTTGTGTTTTCTAAGTGATAAGAACAAGCATCTCCTGTTCTAATATTTGGTCCTCGACACCCATCCCTGGAATAGGGCTCCTAAAAACCCTTGTAAATCCCTAAGCGATAAGAGAACCGGGAGCACTTTTTGTTACAATGAGGAAACTCTAGATGGGTTCCTGGCCTGGAGCTGGTCACCAGAAAGACCAGGCCATGATTAGGAGCTTGGACTTTTCAGCCTCATCCCCGCCCCCCATCCTCCACAGAGGGGAAAGGGGACTAAAGACAATAATTAATCATGCCTATGTGATAAAGCCTCCACTGAACTCCAATAGTACAGGGTCAAGGCAGTTTCCCGGCTGGCGGACACATCCACACCAGGAGGGTAGGCACACCCAGCTCCGTGGGGACAGACGCTCCGTGCTTTGGGACCCTTCTGGGTCTAGCCCTATGAATCTCTTCATCTAGCTGTTCATCTGTACCCTGTATCATATCCTTTAATTACACTGATGAATGTAAGTATTTCCCTGAGTTCTGTGTTCTGCTGTAGCAAATTAATCCAAGGCACAAGGGTCCCCTGGAACCTCCAATCTATAACCACCTGGTCAAAAGCACAGGTGAGATACCTGGGCTTGCGACTGGCATCTAAAGTGGGGGAAGAAAGTAGCGTGGGACTGGGCCCTTAATCTGTGGGATCTGACACTATCTCCAAACCGATGTTGTTAGAAATGTAGGATACCCAGCTGGTGTCACAGAGAATGGCTGGTGGGGAAAAAACCTCCACACATTTGGTGATCAGAAATGTCTGACATGACATGTTCCATATAAGGAATAAAGGAGACACACAGAAAGGAATGCATAGGAGGGGGAAAAATGGATTTTTTTCTTTTACAGTGCCTCTTTTCATCCATTCTTCCATCTAACAAAAATTCATTTAGCGTCTACTGGAATCAACAACTGGCCTTTGGGAATATACAGGCAATGAACAAAGTAGACAAAGTCCGTTTGGAATTTGGAGCCTATTACGGAGTTTCATGTGGTGCCCACTTCCTCACTCTTTCTTTCTCTCTACACTTTTCTTGGAGGTCAATGACAAGAAAATATAAAATTCCCAAACCTGATGAGAATAACAGTAGGCTCTGATGAAGGTTAAATGCCGCAGTGAGTTAGAGACAAAAGCAAGTTCAACCAAGGAGAAGAAGAAAATAAAAGTCCTAAAAAAAAATCATGGCTTTAAGATCTGGGGTAAAAGTGCTCAGTTATGCACACAAAAATTTTCAACATGAACACCTGTAAGCAGAATATAGCACATGCGACAGGATGGGAGCACTGTAATTTTTAGGAGCTGGGACTCTGGAGTTACATGTGCCTGGTTCAAATCCAAGATTTTACACTTACTGGATATACAGAATTTTTGGTTAAACCCTCCAAAGCTCAATTTTTAAGATCTTTCTAACATGATATTAATATTACCTACTTAAACCTATTAATATTACCTACTTAAATCTATTACTTGAAGATTAATATAGGCATGGACTAGGGTTAGTACTCCATAAATCTTAGCTGTAATTACCATAGAAACAAATCAATGGCCTTGAGAATGTAAGTAGAAAAGGAGACCATACATGTGATAAAAGTTCTTTCTTATTTCCAAGTCCTTTTACTCTACATTTTACAATAATAAAGATAAAACTCTAGCCAAGAATTGTGGGTTAAACAAACAGAAATTTGTACTAAGACAAATATGACTTACAATATACTGTAGTAGCATACCAGTCATTTATACTAGGCTCCAAGAGTAATTATTTGAATGAGAACCACCCCTAGAAAAATTTTAAGTTGAGCTGGCTTGCAGCCTCACCTCATTTCTAAATTGTCAGTCACTTCTCTAGGTCCCCACAGTCAGTCATGTATTCTAAGGGGACACGAAGTATTAAATCATTAGCTCAAGAGAAATATACCCAATGCAGTCCACAGATTTGGGGGTTATCTTTTATTGGTGTAGATCAAATCACTGACTCTTAACTAGGCTGCACCTTCACCAGAAAATCCAATATAATTAGTCTGGGTAGGGCCCAGGCACTTTTTAAATCTCTCCAGATGTTTCTAATGTGAACCAGAGTTAAGAGCCACTGTTGTAGACAATGGTGAGATTATTCCAAAAAATTCAGGAATGAAAATTTTGATAGTCATATAATAAATGCACATCTTAAAAATTAGATATAATATTTGGCAATTAACTGGTAAGTCTTGGTTAATGTTTTGTCTGGGAAAAAAATAAATTATGTCTAAGAGAAAGCTTGATTTATTAAATGGAGCCCCCCAAGTTCTCTGATAAATATACCACATAATTATACAATATTAGCTCAAATGAAATATTTATATAACCACATAGCCATGAATTCTTTGCAAGAGCTACATGTTCACTCATTAATTAAAAAACATAATGATCAGGCAAGAACAGTCTTTTTCACACAAACCATGACTAATACGTACTTTTTACAATGAAGTTCAGTACAGAAATAGATTTGGAAATCATCCGAGTTGTGAAGCACATAAAGAAAACAGCATCGTTCTTCAAATTTAGAAATACTGAAACAAACGAAAAGAGAATTATTCAAGAATAATCCCAATACTTCCAGGTACTGTCATGAAAATAAATACTATTTCATAATGTGGTCCCAATTATGAAATTAATATTGTTTATGACAAAAAGTTTAAAACAGTACTTAAAAATATAATATTTCCTGTGCCACAATACTGGAAGTATTTAACTTTCTGAGAATTGCCTTCTTACTCCTGTCTGTAGACAGAGCTGCTCTGGGGTGTGGCAGGCACAGAGAAGCCACGTGTCCCTCTAGCTTAGCACGGGAGAGGTGTGCTGTCTTCTGCACTGGCCTGCGTGCCGGGAGGAAAAGCCTACGGACCGACTGGCTGACTGGCCGACCTTGGCGATTCTGGCTCTCTGAGATCTGTAGAACAACAAAATGCTTCCAAAACTGGAAAGGCAACATGTGGAGGCAGTAAAAGCATCTCATTAGCAGAGATTTTAGAGGAATGAAGCAACGTGGAGCAGCACTTGGTTTGGACTCAGCAAGTGGTTTACTTCACAGCAATTAGAACAATTTTGAGGTTATCAGTCAGGCCATGCTGTTTGATGTCAAGGTTTGGCAAATATATTCTGTAATGGGCCAGGGAGTAAATATTTCAGGTTTTGTGGGCCAAATTACTTAATTTTTTGCTGTTGGAGCAGCCCTAGACAATACACAATGAACATGGCTGAGTTCCAATAAAACTTTATTTACAAAAACAGGTAGTGGGCCATATTTGGCCTGTGGGCTGTAGTCTGCTAATCCCTATTTTATGCCTTTGCATCTGCTGTTCCTTCAATTTAGAATGCCTATTATTTTTGACTTTTAAAAGAAATTCTACTTATTACTTAAGGCCAGGCTTAGGCCTTACTCCCTTCTCTATTTCTACCGTAAATAGAAAGACTTTCTTTTGTACCTCTGCCCTTTGAACACAGTTCTATCATTGCTCATCCCACACTGCATTCCCATTAGTTGTTAAATGTCTGTTCCCATGCTGGACCTAGAGCTCTCAGAGAGCAGACTTAAGGTCTTAGTATTTTTGGTATTCTTATGGAATAGGACTCAACATTTGACACACAGCTGGTACTCAATAAATGCCCAATGACTGAACTGAGAAAGTTCTGAGGTAATGTAAGGCAAGCTGCTAATTTAGTCAGATTTTCTTCTATACTTTGTCATCTCTTCATAGAAGAAAAGGCCAAGAAAAGATTAGCTCTCTTTGAAGTCACACACTGGAACTCAAATTTCCCAACATGTAAACCAGCAGTAGCCTTATGTAAGCATTCTATGGATATGTTATAAACCACAACAAAGATTATGTAGTGATTCTATATCTAGTTAAAGAAAATTAATTCATTAGAAAATAGATAAGATAGAGTGAAATTTATGTTTACCATACTAAGGGGATTGCTTAAAAATGCAGCTACGAATAATGAGTGCTTTACTAATGACCTGTCTTAAAAACTAAATATTAAGACAATAAAGTTTTATTTGAGAAGGCATATACTGGAAAGATATGTAATGAATCAGTCCATAATCTTACTTGTTTCTGTTCAGATCATTCATAAGGTAACAGGTGGTATTACCAGGCAAGCGCCAATTATCAGTGACTCAGACAGCTCCACCAGTTCATGCTCCAACAAAACCAATCACTATTATGCCAAAAGTAGCAGAGTACTGCATATCTGGTCTTTAGAAATCTGTTTTTCCTCATTTCTACTACGTGGGGAGAGAAAGTAGTAACCACAACTAACAGTTTAAAATTAGCAATAGTTGGTCTAGCATGAGTATTTAATATATGAGTACAGAATGAGTATTTAAACACTTAATTGGTGGCTTTTGATTCTGAACCCCCTCCCTCCAAACCCTTATTTCTAAATCCCAGGAAATGGTACTTCCTGAGCCAATGGTATTATGATGGCAATGTCAGACCTGAACCAAACTGAAGTGAGTCACTCTAATCCCAGAACATTTTATTACTGTGACCTCAGGATAAGGCTTTAAAAAGTAAAAATGAACTCCTTATAATCTCACTCCATAAATACTAGCTACAGGACACATTCTGTAGAAGACACTTTGGATACATCTAAGGAGAGACTAGTTCCTGGTATACCTAAAGACCAGAAAACCATTCCATAACATAAACCAACAGCTCGACCACCGGGAGAGAACCGCACACAGCTGACTTTTACCTACACGTCGAGTCTATCTGACAGATTACATTTACCCCTCAGTCACCATATTTTAAGTGGGTGACAAGCAGAGTCAGTTCAACTAACAGTGAAAAGTTTCTTGCAAATCTTTTTATAATGGAGACAGTGAGACTAAAGAAGGCTGAGCATTTCATAAATAGAAGGACTTGAGATTCTTTACATTTTTTATCCCCACTGGGGACATTTTTTTTCCATTGCTTTTTTAGAGAGAGGAAGAGAGAGAAAGAGAGGGAGAGAAAGAAAAACAGAGAGAGAAAGAGAAAGACAGACATCAATGTGAGCAAGAAATAATGATCGGTTGCCATCACGTATGTGCCCTGACCAAGGATCGAACCCACAACCTCGGTTTGTGCCCTGACCAGGAATTAAACCTCCGACCCTAGGGTCTATAAGATGACGCTCCAACCAACTGAACCACACCAGCCAGGGTGAGATTCTTTGCACTTTTAAATCATGACTAGAAGTCCTATCTAAGACATTCACATTCTAGAAAAATATCTTCCAAGAGAATGAAATGCACCAAGGAAACTTACCTCACTCCCCTGACAGAAGAAGCACTAAAATTCCACTCATGTATACCACTCTAGAATACAGGGAAAGAACAACAAAAATGTTCAGTCATCCAAATTAAAATAACACAACAGCAATAATTTTGTTTTATTATTTTTAAATAAGATAGAGTAATTTTTCCTCATGTATAATTCTTCACGAACAAATTATCTGGATGGAAACTGCAATTCATTCTCAAGCCACAAGGGTGATGTTTACTTAATAATTTCTGTATTTCAATAAAACAGCTCCAAAAGAGCCTAGGAGAATTTCTTTTTAACTGCTAAAATGTTATTTTTAGCACATCAACCTAATAACTGTTATGCATTAATTTTTAAGGTAAAAATGCCAGTGATAAGGTAATTCCATTATTACAGTCAAGCAATATTTCTTTTCTGAAAAAGGAAAACGTTGATGAATATCTGCAAGGTCTTAAATATTTCTGAATTATCTTTAGTTATTTTTTTCTAACTAAACAGGTGGTTCTATTTCTTAAGAACATAGCACAGCAATTACGCAGGTATATAATGTCTATCACAGTTACAATGTGCTATTACCTAATTTATGTGAGATTCAATATACTAATAAAGTTTGAACATAAAAAATTGATCAGCATTTAATAAACATGGGTGATTTGCAAGGTCAAAAAGGAAAAAAACCTGTGGGAATTTACTTCTTAAATTTATTACTAAAGCTAAGTTAAAATTAGTATTAAATGCAGGTCTGTAAACTAAATAAATTACAAGATGGATCACATTCCCTATAAAATATGTCTGACAACGATACAGAATAAACAACAAATATTTTTGTAGAAATAAAGTAGTTGCTACATGTGTCCAAGTTTAGCAAGTACTGTAGTCATTCAGATTGCAAGTCAATTCTTTAAATGTAAAACAACTAGGAAACGAGCTCTTCCCACCCACTTAAAATATTGCCAGAAAGCTGAGGTCTTGGCTGAGCCAGAGAAATGGGTAATGAAGCTGTGACTCTGATGTGGCCCCAAACTCTCCTTTTGGTTGAAGCAACTCAGAAAACCACAATTTATATTCGCAGCAACTATTTCTTTGCTAGGACCATGCAACTTAAAATAAAAAAGAGATCCTCTCAAGCCTAAAGTAAATTTACTAAAAAACTGGTTTCAGTGCACATCCATTAGGTCACGGGGATGTGACCCGAGTTCCCACAGAACAAACGTTGCTGCGCACGAAGCCCAGGAAAGGCAGAGACCACAGAAAGGTGCTCCTGGAATGTGGTTCTCTTAACCGGAGTGCACAGGGAGTTAAATTAACACAGCAGCCTACAGCTCGGCTCGTAATTTGAAAAGTGCTTCTAACGCCTGCTGGTCTTGGGTGACCTAGGTATACGTGACCCAGGAGCTGCAGCTGCTAACCCGCACGCTACCTGCACACAGCGGCCTTGGCCTCAAAGCCTGCAACTCAGTTTCTGTCTAAGGCTACCCCCAGGTTCAGGAGGTGGGGGTTGAGTGCAAATCTGCAACTGAACACGACTAGCAAACACCAACAAGACGGTACAGGTAAAATCTATCTTCCATCAGCTCTGTTCTGGGAGTGGCCAAGAAGAAATTTCCCAGGTTGATGGGGCTGGTTTTGCAAAGGAGTAAAGCATTTTCAGAATGTTAGTTTCCTGAAAGGTTCAAGTGTTGCCAGGAAACATTCCATTTCAGTGTTGTAAAGCCTGACTGAGATGAAGTGATCTGGAACAAGGTCTCGTCCCACCTCCCTTGCTAGTGGGCTCTCCACAGGGAGGCGCTGGTGAGCTACAAAGGCAACAGGTGAAGTAAAGGCTCCTGGGGCCCGTCTGGAAATCAGGGGGAAAGGGATGCCAAAGGCAGATCTGGACTGATATTTAATCCCAACGAGCCCCAAAGCAACACTCAACTTTATTTAATCAGCACATGCACCATTTCTTGGAAATGGTTAGTCTCAGATCCTGTGCTCCAACTAGGAACTAGTAGTTAATATCGAGTTAAGGTGGCAGGAGTTACACTTGGCAGACACAGCTGGTTCCCTAGGCAACAGCCCTTCCCTTTCTTCTTTGCTAACAAAAAATAAATTTTGTTCAGGTTCAGGTGGTAATGCTTAGGGACGGTGAAACTGATTAGTCTAAATCAGCCATGGTAAGTCCATTTTTCTTGCTGGTGGTTGGTTTAGGCACAGTCACGTGATACAACTTTTTGTATAAGGAAAGGGCCTGACTCTCCTTCTTTGGATGTGGTCCGTGTGAAGTGATGCTTGGAGCTGCTATTTAAGACCACGAATGAAAAACCAAGAGCATACACAGAAGTCAACTCAGAATTCTGACACTGTCAAGCCACTGAAATCAGCCCTGGAATGAACCCACCGTGAGTAATATGAGATAACATTTCCTTATTATGTAAGCAGCTTTTCGTTGGGGGTTTTGTGCCTGTAAGTATCCCTGAGGCATGAGAATACTGTATCATCAAAATCTAGAGTCTGAGGTAAACATATTCCCCTCATAAATTTCCTGGGTCTTCTCTGAATGGCCATTGGCTAGAGCTTAGAACTCCACTGGGTCCCTGCCTGAGAAGCCACCAGATAGGCCAGGAGCACTTAAACATCAAACCTAAAAGGAGCGGAATTCTAAATGACAACTATTTAAAATATCTTGCACATAACCTCTCTGTTCCCCAGTCCAGGTTTTTCTTTCATGTGCACGTGCAAACTTTCTTCAAGTACTCTTACTTTGAGCAGTAATCACCTACTGAACAAAGGGAGAACACTTAAAAGATTGGATTTCAATTAATTTTTGCCCCTGAATGTACAGTAACTCTCTAAGAGTCCCTGAACTCTTAGGAATTGGTGTAATGATCTTAAAGTTTTGGAAGTTGCAAAATGAAGTATCTGTTCAGAAAAAGTCCAGCCATTGTTAATCTAACGAGAACTGTTTGCGCAACATCAATGTAAGTGGGCAGCTAAGGAGAGGTGACTGGAATGTGCATGCGTGAACAATGACTGAGTATGTGGACTGTGTAGCCACTGCACTCACGAAAATGACTGAGCAAGTAGAGCAACGGAGGTGCATCAAATTTTGTGTTAAGCTTGAATATTTCTCCCCAGAAACTATTCAGATGATTCAGAAGGCCGCAGCTATGGGCAGCTAGTGATTGGCAGCTTCATCACAACAATGTGCCCGCTCATGCATCATGTCTGGTGCAGAGTTTTTTGGCAAAATGTCAAATCACCCAGGTGACTCAGACCCACTATAGCCCAGATTTGGCGGCCTGTGATTCTGGCTTTTCCCAAAACTAAAATCACCTTTGAAAGGGAAGAAATTTCAGACCATCAATGAAATTCAGGAAAATACATTGGGGCAACTGATGGCGATTGGGAGAACTGTGTGGGGTCCCAAGGTGCCTACTTTGAAGGGGACGGAGGTGTCACTATCATATGTACAATGTTTCTTGGACCTTGTATCTTTTTCAATAAATGTATCTATTTTTCATATTGCATGGCAGGATATCTTCTGGACATACCTAGTACTCATATACCAGCTCATGTAACTGTTCATTCCACAATTTAGAATGAAAACATCAAGAGAGGAAGTGAGTAAAGAAAAAATGTGATAGATGAAAAGCAACATTCTGTTACTCTTTTAGAAAAAAAATTTAAACATTCAATGACAAAAACAATCCATTTCCTTTTTAACATAAGGTATTAAACCTGCTGCTTATCTGTTATTTAATTATAGCTATTACAGTAGTTTTAAACTAACAATAATAACAGAATGACCTTATTTTTATTGCTTGTTCTCATTCCAATTATATCACTCAATTTTTAAAAACAGAAAATGGCAGTGGTAATGAATACACTATGGATAAAACTAGAATTTGCAAAAAAATTTGACACATTCAAAACAGAAACCAATTGATTTATGAAAGCTATATTTTTGAACAAGGAAAATTTTTAGCACTAAAGGTAATTGCAAATGAGCACAATGCAAATACGGAAATTGTTTTTGATCAAAGGATGGTAGGAAAAAAAAGACGATTCACAACAAAATCTTTAACCCTTCTTAATGTACTCACTTACAGCCTAATATATTTATTTTTTAGCACCATATAAAAATTGTCTCTACAATTGTCACAAAGCAATAAGACAATCAATACAAGGCTAACTTTACTGAATGAAGAACTTCCAGAAGGGAAAAATAATGACAAGTTAGGAATAGTACTCATTTTCTAAAAATCTCTGGCTTACTTCTGTTCTTTTTCTGTTTTCCAAATACTTCTGGCTCTCCACTCGTTTTCCGGGGCCTTACTAATTGCTAACTCCTTCAGCCTCATTCTGCTTCCAAGTGTCCTTGGTTAACCTTGTTCTTTCCAATCAAGTCTTTGAAAAATCTCCTCTCCCAGATAATAATGTTCACCTTTTCTAACCTCTTTTAGTTTTTGTAGTTTCAACTGGGTGGCTTACTTCTGCTTGTGAGAAATGCATGCACAAACTTTAAAATTATGTAGATAAAACACTGTGCACTTTAGAACAATGTTAACAACATGTAAACAGATAGTTTTATTAGTTATTACTAATTTTGTTACTGGATAATTACATTTGGAATAATGCCATCACAGCAGCTATAGATCTGAACTTCTAATAACTCCTTCCATAGGTTTGATTAATTTGCTAGAGCAGGTTACAGAACTCAGAAAAACATTTTATTTGCTCGACTACTGCATGATTAGAAAGAGAGATAACTGAGGAACAGCCAGGTGGAAGACATGAATAGGGGGAGGCATCTGGGAGGTCCCATGCCTGTCTAAGTGGCCTATCTTCCCACATCTCTAGGAGCTCCCCAACCTGGAAGCTCTCTGAACCAAGTCCTGAAGGGTTTTTACCGAGGCTTCTTTACATGGGCATGGCTGATTAAATCTCTTGACCATTGGTGATTCAAACCCCAGGGTCAGAGGGTGGAACTGAAAGTTCCAACCCTCTAATCCCTGGGTCCCCAACCCCCGGGCCACTGACTGGTTACAGTCTGTGGCCTGTCGGGAGCCGGGCTGCACAGCAGGAGGTAAGCGGCAGGGGCGAGTAAGAGAAGTTTTGCTGGCATTACTGCCTGAGCTCCACTTCCTGTCTCCCCTTCCACTCTCCCGCCCTCCGTGGGAAAATCGTCTTCCATGCAACCAGCTCCTGGTGCCGAAAGGGTTGGGAACTGCTGCATGGGCTTGGTTCCCCAGCAGTAAGGACCCTTCCTTAGGTGTATTCAAAATTAACCTCATTAACATAGCAAAAGACACCTTTATGTCTCTCAGCACTTACCAACTTTCAAGGATTTTAGGAGCTCTGTGCCAGAAATGGGAACTAAGGTCAAATATATATTCCTTACGATAAATCACAATATCACGGTTACCTAATATAACACAAACAACCATCCAAATGACTGCTGCCATGTCATCTAAAGAGCTACCCAGTCCCATTATTTGGGGTTTCAATATTAGGGCTTAATCCGTATGTGGACACCTGTGATTTTAGTATTGCTGTTGTTACTGTTGTGAAAGTACAGTAAGCATTTATCACATGCCAGGTCCTGTGCGATACACTCGACCTACGTTACTGCATTTAGTGTTCACAACAACCATTTGAGGTGGATATTATTAATATCCCAGTCTACGGATAAGGACACTGCAGCTTGGCCCTGGCCGGGTGGCTCAGCTGGCTGGAGCATCATCCCGTACATCAAAAGGCTGCGGGTTTGATGCCCGGTTGGAGGGCATATGGGAGGCAACAGATCAATGTTTCTCTCACATCAATGTTTCTCTCTCTCTCTCTCTCTCTCTCTCTCTTTCTGTCTCCCTTCTGCTCTAAAATCAATAAAAATATCCTTGGGTGAGGATTTAAAAATAAAAAAAAACAAAACACTGCAGCTTGTAGAAGCCATTGTGCCCAAGGGCAGTGATCGGATTTGAATCCAAGTCTGTTGATTCAAAGCCTGTATTTTTAAAAATTGCAACCCCATGACCCAAATGTACTTCCTCATTCTCTTTGCTGCTTTATTTTCCCCTTTTCAGGTAAGCATGAAGGCAGGATTTCTGCTTATTTTGTGCATGTCTATTTTCTAATGCCTCACCGAGTCTATTCGTGCCTATCACAGAGTAAGTGGTCAATAAATACTTTTTGAGTGCATGGATATTTAAGAAGAATTATAAGTGTACTTTGGAAAACAATTACCAAAGAACACCACAAAACTACTTTGCCACGAGACTGCTCTCATTTCTGTGGTTTATCCTGTGGACTAGAATCACGTCCTGAGAAGTTTCTATTTTAAAAAATGGTGGGGTGATTTGTACATGAATTAAAACTGATAAAATACAGACGTGGAAATGGTTATCCAAATGGTTGCCATGAGTAGAAATGAGAGTGTTTAAGATCCCTCTGAAAACCAAGGGCGGCACAGCCCACATGGAGCCAGTGGCTAATCTGAGATTTAGCAGCTACTCAGATATTCAAACTGCCGAGATCCAACGATAACTATAACCGTACTAGTGCAGTACTAGAAGCAGTGTCATTTCAACAGGCTTCCTAGAATTAACACATGCATCTTAAATCATATATATTTAAGTATCAGTTCTTTAGTTCATAATTTAATTTATAGCATAAATTCACCACAGAAATATTCCAATTTTAAGTGCACTTTGGATGCTTATGTCATCTATGATAAAAATTCAAATAGCTCAATTATATTTTATTAAATGAACTGAAATCCATAATCCAAATTTAACAAATTTTATATTACAGAATGTATTTATGCTAGGATAAATACAGTTAAGCTCTTTCTTCTTACTTAATGCAGATATTTGCTGGAATATATAAATGCTGGAAGGGTGTAAAGTCCTCACTGTTAATACTCTTGACTTAATAATTGCACAACTTACCTTGTCATCAGGAAGTACGTGCCAAATAGATATTGTTTTTTCCTCTACTTCATTATTGATAGATAAATATGATGGTTGATAGATTTTGGTTGGTTCTAATATTAACACCTTGAAAACATAAAACAAAATATTAATATTAGTGACGTAAGATGAAACCACATAGAGCTGACATAACACAGCGCTGATTATCGGATAAAGTTCTGCATCCGCTGCAGGAGTAAAAGCATACAAAATCCTGACTACTGCCATTCTATGAGTTCTTTGCGTATTTGATGATACGATATATAATTATCATAAGTTTCAATATCACATCACCTTTTATTGCTAAAGAAATTGGGAATATATTTTGAAGTTCATATATTGGTTTAGCTAGCCCCAAGGAATCTACTGTTGGTACTTTTTAAAAGCGTTTATTTTTTCAGGCAATACATACTCTATTTCTATAAATACGAATGTGTCAAAGAAAAGCAGAAATGTGCTAAAACAAAAAATTCTATATAAAGAAAAGAAAATACTCCATATATAGAATGTCACATAGATGTATGGTTTTCATAACCATGTAAATGGACTGAGAAATGATTTTGGTTAGTATTGAAAGAGTTTATATATAAACCCCCAAAATGGACATAGCTGTATGAAATAAAAATGTTCTTACTCTGCCTTCATGATATAACTGGTATCTTCAGTAATGATGTATTTAGCATTGTGATAGAAAAAGAAAATATAAAAGTTGCTCCAGTTTTGCAGATATATGAGGGGTAGGTATCTGGTGGGTGAGTTGAGACTCACCATTGAAGGATTTCATGATGTGTTATGTCATTTTTAATATCTCATTTTAGACCAAATAACATTAAAATACTATACATGCCCTTATTTCAAGGGTGCTACAACTATTATCTACTTTTTACAGATGTTTAAAGGCAACTGTCTAGCTCTAATTTCCTATGCAGACTTAATTAGGAATGTTAAAAATAATTTTTAAAAAGCTAATGCATAATTCTCAGAGAACTGGAGTAGTTCTTTCTGCTCCACTGCTTAAAACTCGAAATAATTGCCGTTCAGAACTGATCTCATATCAAGCAAGGTTTTCCAAATGAACGTGGAGGAAAAACCCTTTAGAAGCCTCTGTCAACAAGGAATTCACAATATGCTATAACTTAAAAGTGCACCCTAAATAGGAATCTGGGTTAGAAACTGACTAAGCCATACACTGCAAACCCAATGTATTTATTTTACGATAAACTTATCTTAACAGTACATTGATTTAAGTTAAAGTACAGAGAACTAGAAAAAGGGATTAGAAAAACAAATTTTTTTTTTTTACTATGAAAAATTTAAGGGCATAAAGAATTCTTGGTCAGGTTCAAGCTATGAATATAAGATAGAATATACCAAAAAATAAACACACTAAGAGCCCAGAGGGCTCAGCTGAATCAGGGACATACCAGGTGAATTAAGGTCCATATTCCAATCAACAGAGAGTTAAGTGGTACTGGTTAATTATGAAAATAAATTTTCAATCTAAAGTTTGCAGAAACAGTGCTATCAAATCTGAGCATCCCAGTGCTTGTGAAATTAAAACAAACAATAGGGAATAAAAGGTGGGTTCCCCTCCCAAAATAGCATCCAAGTCACTGCATTGAGAATATACCTTGTGCCCTAATTACATGGGCACGCTATTTAACGTTAGAGAGCACAGCACCAGGTTCTCTCCCATCTTCTTAAGTTTTGTGTTTATTGTTGTCCCAGCTATTTCTAGTAGATAAAATCTGAACTATGTGTTCCTGCCTTGAGATAGGGAATAAACACTGGCTGCAATTATCACTGTCTAACATTTGTTGAGCCCTTTGATCTGCCCTTGAAATGACAAAATATGAGGAATTTGTAGCATGCATTTGGAGGTCAAGAAAGGCTGAGAAAAGACAAAGAAAAGACGATCTGACAAAAGCATCAAGATTCAACTCCCTTGAGAGTACACACATTCTTGCTTTTAGTTTCTAGTCTTTAACATTGGTTAACACTACAATCAAATGCTAATTTCATGTATCTGCAGCAGGGGGTGGGAGACAGCAGAGCCTATGAGCTATAAAAAGTAGACATTAACTGAATTACCACACTCCACTTCCTCTCACCTGACATCAGGTGATGGGTTGATGGTCACTTAACTTTTTGATGTAGGAAGGAAATAAAATATATACAGAAAAGAGGGGAGAAAAAAGAATAATTTGAGCCAAACCTAAATTACAATCAATGATGGAACTATTCATATCTTTTCCAAAAGAACTTTCATCTGCTTTCTCTTGCCCAGGGTCAAGTTTTTCTTGCAGGAATGAGATTGGATATGATAGTGAAATAAATGGAGACAATCAAATGAAATATTTCCTAGTATAAGTCATCTTGGTTTTCGTAAGAGCCACTGCAAAACAAGGATCATGTTATCACCCCAATCACAGAAGATGCTACCCTAAGGACAAGTTGCAATGACAGATACAGTCCCACTGGTACTGGAAGTTAGCCCATCTCCCTGCAGTGGAACAGGGGTAGCAAACTCCGGTGACTGCAGGGAGCGGGCCTGGTGAGAAAGGGAGAGTGAAGCAGCGTGAACGGGGCTGCAGCCAACACCTGAAACCCGCCGCCGGCCGGCTCCGCAGGTCGCTGCCTCTGGCGCGTGCGGTCGCCAACTGCCAGTCCCTTTCATTCTCCACGCACTTGAAAATCTGCAGTTTTACGTGAATTCTCCTGACTTTTCACTTGATTTTTTTTTTTTATAAACCTTATTTTTCAGTTGAAATACTCTACCTTTTCATCAATTTTACCTATCTTTTCCTCTTCTTTAACATTGTAATTATGTTATTTGAAGTCCTTATCTGTTATCTCCAGTATGTCACCTCTGGGTCTGCCTCTGTTGGCAGTCTTAGCCCTTCATTATCAGTCACATTTTCCTGCTTCTTAGCATGTCTAGTAATCTTTGATTACATCTGCATTACATTGCAGATGCTTTGAATTGTATCTTTCCAGAGATTTTTTTTTTTTTTTTTGCCTAGTTAGCAGTTAAATTATCAGCGTATCACATTGATCCTACCAAGGTTCAGTTTTATTCTGGTTTTGCTGGGGTGGGTCTGTTTTGGTTTTACCCTTATTCCTGGGGCATGGGTGTCTATGTCTCAATAAAGGCTTAGGGTGTTCACCAAGGTCCATCACTGTAGCTTGGCCCGACATCCCACATCTTATCCTTGCGTGGTTTAAGCTCTGGAGTATTTCATGCCTCCAAACAGTTCTTTTGTATATTTTGTCCAGATTTTATAGGTATTTGTAGCAATACGGATATCATTTACTCCATCACAGCAGTGAAGGTCCAACTCTTAAATTTTAAACGGTGGCGACAAACCCTTTTTTTTCTCCTTTAAATCACTGAGTGGCCTTTTAAACATATGAACGTAATCATATGCACAACATTAATTAAAACTACCCCAATACACTGTTTTTCATCTGTAAGTTTAGCAGAGGTACAACTCTGATAAACACGCTTTTTGTGGAGACTTTGGGGAAGTAGCCAGCCTCGCATGCTGGTGGCGGGAATGTCAAATGACAGAGTCTTCCTGGAGTGTGGCTTGGCAAATATCAATCAGGCCCACTGCTGGGAACATATCTTGCAGATACATGTCCTTGCACATGTGCAAAATGGCACAGGTGTAACGGTGTCTCATTTTAATTTCCTTTTTTTGACCACTCAGTCAGATTAATTTTCTCCTCACATCATGTGCTCATTTTTCTTTTTCTTTTGCCTATAAATTAGGAGTCGGTTGGGGTTCTTTTTTTTTTTTTTTTGCAATTAGGTAAATTGATCATTTTGAAACATTAGTATTAAATATTCTCTATCATTTTCCATGTTTATGGTGTTATTTACTGAATAAAAATTTGAATTTTTAATGAAGTCAAATTGGTCAATATTTGCCTTTTGGGTTTAGAGGTCCCTTTCTTGCCTAAGAAAGCCTTTCTCACTTAGACTATATACCTACATTCTGCTAGATTCTCTCTTCGTATGTTCTGGTTTTATTTTTTTACATTCACGTTATGACAGACTAATTCATATTACGCTCATTTAAATCAGCTCAGAATAGCTAATATGAGCGGTTTCCTCTCTCAGCTAATTTTCTAGTCGATCAAGTCAACAGTCAATTAAACACTTCAGGTCTGCGCCGTCTTCTCTCCACCACGTTTACTGCCATCAGCGCACAGCGCAGGGCAGGCTGCCAGCTCACTCGAAGATAAGTGTTCTCCTAGTTACACATAATCCGGGATAAAAAATACAGTGAAGTGTTGTAGTTTGAAAGGCTTTTCAACAAGAGATCCTGCTGCGTCTAAAGCTTCTGGAAGCAAGGGTAAAGAAAGCCTGTGAATGCCAGTGATGGATTTAATTACATTAAACAGTATTACTATCAACATCAAATAGAAAAGACGACTTTGTGAAAAGAATTGAAAGGTGTCACTACCTCTTGTTATGGAAGACTGAGACTAAGACTCAAAGGGAGAGATGTGTGGCATCACTTTGATACGGGAAGAGACTGACTGGTATTCACACAGTGAGTGGCCAGTAATTCTTGCACTGGATGATAAAGCTAAACTGCTTTAGATGGTATTCCGAGGGCTACTTGGATGGGGATGGAACCAGCCAAGAAGCTGAGCAATATATTTTTTAAAGTGTGTGCGTGTCTGTTATACATCTAAATATATATAGTTTGACAGAGATCAGCCAAAATGAGATGGAGACCAAAATCTACAAGTCATTTCCCACGATGCAGAGCACTGTAAAGAGTGATTGTGGGTGCCACGTCTAACTCTTGACTCACAGGGGTAATGAGTGGTGGAGATGGAATAACAACGCAGGTGAGCCTGACACTTTTCACCACAATAAAGGCAATTGACATTCATGACAATGTCAAGAAGATTGTAGTTTGAATTAAATATATCCATATGTCTGGTCTGAAGAGATGTCTTGACTTATTCAACTAACACACAGTATTTTCTTGGGAAAGTGCACTTAATAATTCAAAAAGAAATCACCAAATTCCATGGCAAAACATACAAATGTATCTAATTTCTTTGAGTTTGAGAAGTTATTTTAAAAAGTTAAAGCAAACCAATGTGCAGAAAATAAACGTATTAACCCTATGACTGTTGTTTCAGAACATGAATATCAGCATATAGAACTGTTACAATCACAGTGCAAGATATACTTTAAATAAAAGAAACAGACTAAAACTATAATTAGAGTTAAGTTAAATGAAGAATACTCACTGGAAACCTAACTACAGTAACATCTGTCTTTGTGGCCTCGACCAGGAAATCCATCCAGAAGTCCATGAGTTCCTGTATGGCCACAGGCTGTTCTGTGGTCACTTTCACAAAATGCTTATAGATCAAAATTGTCTCTACAATAGACTTGAGGTACCTAAACATTAAAAGATACAAACACATAAGAAGCCAACTCAGAACCATCTGTTCCCATGTATCCCAGTCTTACTTTGTAAATGTAAAAAATTATGCATTCGGATCCGCCAAACATTGTTGATTATTTCTGACTTGTCATGGACTTTCCACACATTATCTAAGTCTCACAAAAACTCAATAAAGCAGGCTGCTTTATATTCATTTTACAGATGAGGAAACCGATGCTTAGAGGGCTTAAATAACTTGGACTGAGTGATACATCTACTTAAAACATGACTTTTAAAATAACGCCTATACTCTATTCAAGGGAGTGGTTAATGCATTTGCTTTAAAATATATCTCCCTAAAAATGCTTTTCTAAATAGCCCCTTCGTAAGAGATCATTACTTTGCCTGAAGCAACTCAGCTTACATGAATATCCCCAAATCTGAGAAGACAGCTGGTGCCTCGGGGAAAAAAGTTAGAAAAAATGAGAAGCAAGATAATTACATGAGATAGTGGGTATGCAAGCACATTCTAAACTATAAACATGGAAGCTAACACTAAGTTAATGGAAGTTTAAGGCATTGTTTCATGGTTATTACTACTGCATAAATTATTGTCTGTTTTCTTGTCAATGGAAGCCAGGATACCTAAAACAAATCTCTTTGTACCTGTGGTTCAGTCTTGACCTCCTCTATAATCAGAATGGTTACTATAAAGAAATAACAAATTTGGCTGCTTAATAAGGCATACATTTATTGGTTCATGTATTTCATGTCACTGGCTGAATGCTCACTGCAAACACACTACTGACAGTACAGCCCTGTTCTCAAGTTGTGCACAGTGTTGAGGAGACAGAAGGTACAAGGGATTACAGCACCATGTCATCAATATCAATGGTGCTAATAACTAAACAGATATACCTAACGAAACTCATATAGTCAATATCACAGAGATATAACTAGAGAATGCAGAAACATGGAAGAAGAAAATTTCATGACATAAAATAATCACATGTGTTTGCTACGATATCCATGAACCTCTATGTGGATGTGGGGAAGGGTTACAGGTCAGGGTTATGAGCAGATGTGACCTATGAGTGTTCCCCAGGTGGAGAGGGGAGCTGGGAGAGGCATTCTCTGCAGGTGCTGAGACACAAGCCCCTGAAGCCACAGTATGGCAGGCTCAGTGTCAACAGAGGGCAGTGTAGCCGGGGGTACAAAAGAAGCTGAGGCTGCAACTACTAAGGGCAAACCTTGTTTGCCAAGCCAAGGAAATGAACTTTACCCTTTAGGCGGTGAGGTGCCATTGAACGATATTGATTTAAGGATCTCAGTGCGGGGGCGAGGGGGCAGACACTCATTTTAGAAAGACCACAATGGGAGTGATGCCAGGGAAGGTTTGCTCAAAGTGAGAAAATCCTTTAGGAAGCTGTGAGGCCCTGCCGTGTGGTCATCTCCTCAAATGCTTCCCTCCCAGGAAACAAGTCAATGAACTGGGCTCTGAGCTGCTTTAAGCCTTTCTCAGTATCACTGTTTACCTTTAAAAGTCTTTATAGCTAATGGTCAGTGATTACAGGTGATGCCATAAAATCAGCACTGCTTTCCAAAACAGTCCTAAATGCAGATGGCATTTTGTTTTCCTCTCTTCAATTATCACATACATAATGATGAGACTTGGGTGCATGCCAAGAACAGTTTGAAATTTGAAAAATATACGTATATATAGAAAACACCCAAATGTGTCCGTAAACTCTAAGTAAAAAGAGTGGTAATTCCAAAACTGAGATTAGATCATAAAGGAAACAAAGGGCATGTGTTTGAAGCAGAGGCCTGGGCGGCTGAGACGGAAACTGTAAACCTGCTGATTAGATTTGTAGGTGTACCGTTTGAGGTTTTGCATGATTTATGTGGGTAACACTGGGTTAGTGGGCCGGTCAATGTGAGAGAAGGGCTAGGTCGGCAGCCGGCAGATACCACGTATGTCCAAAGCCATCAGAACCCACATTCAGCACAATTTATTTATGAACATCGCTTTTTCCCTCTAGATTCTGCATTTTAATCTATAAGCAAATAACATAATCTAATTGTCAGTTCACAAATATAACAATTTTGGAAAAAAGTGATACAAGCCGATTATGAAAAAGTGGTATAAAAACATAAGAGTTTATTACCATGCCGGTGTCTTCAGTTTAAAAAGCTTTTCAGATGCCTGAATGACTCTCAAGTGGTCATTGGCCAGAACACTGGCCCCCAGGAAAAATCCAACTTCCCAGTAGCTCTGGAGTTTTTCCAAGTTTCCCTTTTTACCAAGAAGGCTGCTCAGCTTCACCCCTAGAAGATGAATAGGAAGTACATTTCAAACACACAGCAGCCAGGCAGGGCTGATTTTTTTACTAAAAAACAAAATGAAGCTTTCATTTTTCCTTTCACATCAAGATAGCTTTGTTAAGTTTCCGATTTTCAAAGGGGTTTGAGTTCACTGTAATAATTGTCAGGCCAAATAATAAAGGTACACAAAAGAAAGTGAAACCCATTAACTTAAAAATCCAAAGACAACTGCCACTGCCATTGTGATGTACATCATTCCAGAATTTTTATGTATGTCTATATAAGCAAAAATTAAAAGGTGGCAACACCAAATGCCTGTTGTGTAACCTCCTCCGCTCCCTTATTATCCCATGGATTCTGCAGTTACTTGAAAGGGAAATACACTGACATTCTATCAGTCAGCTGAAGTATAAATGCATATAGTACACGTATTTTGCAAGAGTAAATGCCACAATAATTAATAATAAATACATATGCAAAGGAAACATTACACTCTCTTGATTACTGGTGCTTTGTAACAATTACCTGGAATCAAGAAATGTAAATCCTCCAACTTTGTTCTTTTCTACATCGTTTTGGTTCTTCTATGTTCTCTGCATTTCATTAAAATTTTCATCTCTACTCTGCCTTGTATTATTTTTGCCTTTGTAATTATTTTGCTTAAAAAGAATATGTCCTTGCAGAATTGTTAGTGCAACTAACATCTAAAACTGTCAAGAAAATTAGCTGAGATTTGGGAGTAGGATAATAAGGTAAGATGCGTCATTTCAGTATCACATAAGGGTATATCCACTCAAGGACTGTCTACGGAAGGTATAGTTAGTTCATCTCACTATTTACTGTTCATTAAAGATTTCAGAGAAGTTTACTTATTAACTTGTGGGTTTTGTTCAACAGAGATGCAAATACTAGGTCAAAAGTTTTTTGGTTATTTCCACATGAGAGCTCTAGTAGCCCTTAGTTGTCTTTAACTTCATTTGAAACAATTTTGTTAGATTTTATTGTGACAGCTGTCATATCAGCATACATTAAAAAAACCCCATCAAAACTGGTGAATTTTTGTGTAGCCATTTGAATACTGAAGATGGAAGAAAATAAGCAACATTTTTGGCATATTATTCTTTATTATTTCAAGAAAGGTAAAAATGCAACAGAAACACAAAAAAAGATTTGTGCAGTGTATGGAGAAGGTGCTGTGATTGATTGAACGTGTCAAAAGTGGTTTGTGAAGTTCCGTGCTGGAGATTTCTGACTGGAAGATGCTCCAGGGTCAGTAGACCAGTTGAAGTTGATAGAGATCAAATCGAGACATTAACTGAGAACAATCAACATTGTAACATGTGGGAGATAGCCAACATACTCAAAACCCCCAGATCAATAAAGTTATTGGTGAAAATGAAAAATGTGTCTTCTATTTTACAGAAAAAGCCATAGGGACTTTTTGGCCAACCCAATAATTTCTTCCTAGTAAAACAGATAATCCCTAAGATTAGGACCTGTTGAACATAAACTAGTTTGTTTGCTTTTTTTAATGAAACTCAGAAATCTTATCCTAACATTTCTTTGTTAAATTATCTGTAAACACTCTATTTCTTAAATGTTCTTTGAACTGGACATACCCTCTTATTGGTTTCAATATCAATTGAGTTAACTAAAATCTCTTACACATGTCTATTTTATATTTCATGAGTTATGAGTTTGTATGTTTTGTAACAAAACAATATTTTAAAAAACTTTATGCTTTTTATTATATAATTATATAAGCATATATAATAATATATTATATATATTATATATATTATTAATTATATAATTATTAATTATATAATTATTAATATAATAATTAATTATATAATTAAGCCATGAGTATTTCATTAAAATGTCCATTCTTCACATTTTGTGATAAGTTAAAAAGAGAATAGCTTTGCCACCTTAAAATTTCATGAGATAAAAAAAATTATACACATGTACGCAACAACATCCATGATCTCCTATCTGGACATAATAAAAAATATGATGACTACAAACGAAAGAAGAAAGTGTGCTGGAACAATGAGATGTGAAAAACACGTCTCTACCAATCTCAGTTGAAAATGAGCATCTCTTTACTGTGTCTTAGTGCAACTCTATGAACCCAGGGTTGATCTAGCAGCAAACCAGGTTAAACATTTAAATAGGGACTAAGAGAATGTTTAATAGTAAAGGGGGTACAATAATACTTTTTAAATAAAATTTCGGATTTATTCTTGAATGCCAGAAGTTCATTCTGGCCTTGGCATAAATCTGTCACATGATCATGACACCAAGTCATTCAGCATTTAGACAAAATGTTGCTTTTACAGCAAATAGTATTTTAGCATATGGCTATGGTACAATTTATTTAGCCAAATGCAGCTGATGATTGTTTTTTATTACTATAAACATTCTTGTACGCATAGTTTTGTGTGCTTATTCAATTGTTTCATTACCATAAAGTCCTAACCCTGGACTTACTTGGTGCAGATGTGCCCATTTTAAGTTTTGATACATTTTGCCAAATTCCTCTAAGAAATGCTGCACCCATTTACATTCTCCCTAGCGGCGCTGACAATAACCTCTTGCCCACACCTTTCCCAATTATGGATACTATCACATCCTTTCATCTTTACCAATCTGATGGAGAAAAAAACAACAACATTGCCTTTTTTTTAACTATTGGAATTGACTGTCTTTTCATGTTTGTACTTCTTTTGTGAATTAGCTTTTATATTTTTTCCACATGATGTGTGAAAACCATTTTTATGTGAAGATAGTAATCTTTTAGGTATGAAGTTAAGAACATGGCTTTAATTGGTCATATTTAGGAGCTCCCCCCTCAAGGAATACAGGATGCAATACTATCCATCTTAGTGCATATTTTTTCCATATTTAAAAATCTATTCTCATAGGAATGAGTCTTATAAAAAGCATTATATTTGGTGCAAGGCAACATCATTTTTAAGGCTCTTGATCCACAGGATCAAATTGCTAAAGCACTATTATTGATGTACAATTATACTTTTTTACCACATCCTTACCAGCTGGATATTTTTTTTTTAAAAAAATTCTGGCTAGCCCTGGCTGGGTGGCTCAGTTGGTTGGAGCATCGTCCCATACACTGTACACCAAAAGGTTGCAGGTTCGATTCCGCTGAGGGCACATACCTACAATTGCAGTTTGATTCCCTGGTTGGGACATGTATGGGAGGCAACTGATCAATGTTTCTCTCTCTAAAATCGATAAAACATATCCTTGGGTGAGGATTAAAAAAATTCTGGCTAAATTTACAAGCAACGAACAGTATGTCACTACTATTTTAAATATCAAGGTTCAATTGTCTGTTTTGGCAATTTAAACAGACAATGCTCTAATTAGAACTGGTTGGCTTTTAAGGACTGAAGATTTTTTAATAGTTTAGTTTTACCATAGATTTACAACTTGGAGTTCCTATTAGATTTAAGATTGCTTTAACGGAGAAAGGTAGGAAACAGAGCCTTTACTGACCAACGCATTGGATGGCTAGCACAGTGTAAAGCACATTGGAAATGTAACTTTCAATCCATACAACCACACAATGAATTACAGATTATCTCCCTTTTGCAGTAAGGAAAAAAGAACTCAGAGACCTTTAACGACTTGTCTAAATTCATACAGGCTCCATAAATAGTGGAGATTAGATTCTTTCCATTTCAATTTTCCATTATGGAGAATTACAAACATACATGAAAGGTGAAAAAAATATTACAATGAAGGGCCATATTTTCAATTATTGCTAACCTTTTGCTATTGCTTCATCGCCCTGAATATTTTTGTTGCACCATTTCAAATTAAATTACAGGCATTATGACATTCACCCTTAACTGCTGCAGCATGTAACTAAAAAAAACTCTACCATTCAATTACTGCACCTAATACAAATAACAATTCCTTAATATCATCTAGTATCTGGTCCTAATTCAAATTCTCTGATAGTTCCCCAAATGTGTCTTATAGCTTTTTTGTTTCAAAACAGAATCCAATCAAGAATTACTAACTACATTTGTTTTTTATGTTGCTAACTCTAATTTAATGTAACCAATCCACGCACACTTTCTTCCCATGACATTGATTTTTAACGTATTTTTTCTTTTATTGATTCCAGAGAGTGGGCAAGAGAGGGAGAAAGAGAGGGAGAGAAATATCTATGTGAAGGAGAAATATCGGTCGGTTGCCTGTTGCACGCACCCAGACTGGGGATGGAGCCTGCAACCCGGGCAAGTGCCTGACTGGGAACTGAACCAGAGACCTTTTGCTTTGCAAGATGATGCCAAACCAAATGAGCCACAATGGTTATGGTCATGACACTGATTTTTTAAAGAGACAAGGAGGGTTACCTTGTAAAATGTCCTCACATTCTGGATCTATCTGATGACACTTCATGATGGTGTCTGATTTATTTCTCTAGACACTGTGATTCCTATTAACTGGATGTCAGATCTTAAGATGCGGGCTAAACATTTTTGGTGAGACTATTTCACAGGCGGTGCTGTTTACTCCATATTCACCACATCAGGAGGACCATGTGGAGCCATCCCGCTAAGGATGCCAGTTGGATCCCTGACAGCCTAATCCCTGGAGGAGATGCATAGGTACCAACCGTTCCTTTGTAACTAATAAGCAATCAGCAAGTGAGCTTTGGTACCATGTAAATATGCAAATATAATTTTTTTTTACAAATAAATATTTTCATTGATCCTTGCCAAAATCATTTCAACAGCTTTCATTATCAGTTTTATCATTCATTCTTTTGAAGAATACATTCTCCTGAACAAAATACATTCAGTATGTAGCATGCCTTAAGACGAGCTTTATCTCATAACTGGATGAACTACAGTATGTCTTTAAAAGGAACAAAATATACTTAGTTTTTTCCCTATAATTTCCAATTTTCTGAGAAGATGGTCACCTCCATGGATAACAAATGAGTTGATTAGTGCTTGATGATAGATTTTTATTTTTGTTTTGATTTTTTCTTGATTATCTTTATAGAGTCATAGATTTTTTTTTATATTCAGTAATACAAATTTTATTTTTATTGCTCTCTAAAAATGAGATTCAAATAGTAGTGTGTATGAATTCCAATCACACTGTTTTTTATTACATATCATTATTGTAGGAGACCCACAATGACTTTCTCCTATGAAGTATAATATAGTTAAAAATTTCCACTGAACATAGGAGAATGATCTTTTATTTAGCCAGAGTCTGAATATTAATTTTAAGGCCTGTGTAGCTGAAACTAGGATGAAAACATAAGATGTTATTTTGTGTTATTAAACTCAGTTCTAAATAGTTTAAACATCAATGATTTTTTAAAAACTGGGAAAGTAAAACACGTCATAAAGCAATTAGTGATAACCTCAAACACACACACTAGAATTAAAAGTCTTCAAGCAACAATATAGTTGAGGATCGTTTCCTACATTAACGGTCTTGAGGTAATGTTTACAAAGCGTCAGGTTTAGTGACCATCTTATGTCACCTTAACTTTTAATTGTTTACCCTGTATAAATAAATAAGTCAAAATATCAAAATGCATCTTTAAAAAAACCTTACATAAAGAAAAGTCTGATTACTACAAAAATTCAGTAATTCAGAATAATTTCTATGTCTTAAAGGGTCCAAGAGAAGGAATGGAAGAATACAGAAAGTACTGAAAAATATATTTAGGCATTTAAAATGCTTTTTTAAAGAGTATCTTCAAAATATGCCGACTATGTTATTAATTAGTCTTGTTTTTATTACATAGTATTAATGTTATTATATTAGACTACTAAATGATTTAGTCAACCTGGCTTTCCTTGAAAATCCCTTTAATGCTATTTTACGATATAAAAATTAACTTTAGGTAGGTCAATCCAAGTTGATTAGCATAATTCAGGACTGAGCAAAATCTAAATTGGTAACTTTTAACTGCCTTTTAGTTACTGAGAACATAAAACAAGAGTGTATATCACAGAATTTTTAAAAAGTCTAAAACTTGGCTCTTGCAGTAGCTAAAAATTCATTGTCCAAGTTTCACAATTTCCAAAATGTAAAATTTAACCTCATAATATTTTCAGATTCTTGTTCAACATGTATTATAAATGAGTTCGTAGAAAAAAATTAAAGTATGTTGTCTTTACAAAGTTCTATTAATTACAGTTCCTCAAACCTCAGTGCTGACCCTCTTTCCTTCTTTTCTAGCTTCATTAAGATATAACTGACATATAATACGGTGTAAGTTTAAGGTGTACAATGTGTTGATTGGATACACTTACATACTGCGAAATGATTATTACCATAGCCTTAGCTACTGCCTCTACCAGGTCACGTGTACCACTTCTTTTTTGGGGGTGAGATCTCTTTTAGCAGTATACTGACCATCTTAATCTACGTTTAACTTAAAAATGAAAACTTAGAACATGTACATTTTCAAACCACTAGGTTATTGCTCTACCTGCAAATGCAAATGAGAACCAATTCCTTAATCTGGAGGTGTCAATAAAAATTCACCTTACGCTCAAGAATAAGTCAACATGAATTATTTTTAGATCACTGACACATGAGGATACACTGATTATTTGGCTAGTGTAGAGTTTTAAATTAACCTTAGATGCAAAATTTTATTATAATCATAATTTCTGAAAAGCACTAGTTGTAATGTATTTTCTCTTATTTCATTTACCAGCTGAAAACAGTACTTCAAATAAAGCTTTGCACATCAAATACTTGTGCAATCCAGCAGTGACAAGTATTTTATCATTTGTTAAGTCCAGGCCTTAATACTTAATAAAAAGTACTTAATACTTAAACTGTATTTGCCTTGTAAGATTCCCTAGAACATTACATATGGCTATTTTATGAGGGGGGACCCAAAAAACCCCAAAAATTATTTATAAAAAATTGTGTATTCATTCTTACATGTTTAAACTTCAGTCACCTTCAGAGTACCCTCTGTTAGATGCATTCCCTATCGAAACCTTTTTTTCAGCTGCTCAAAAGAGTTTGTGAACTCATCGATTTGGATGCCTTTTAGTGTTTCTCATGTTTTTTGTTTTACCTCTTCCACAGTTTCCCTTTGAGGAACTTTTTCATCCAGGGAAACAAAAGAAGTCACTTGGTCAAGATCACGTGAATAAGGAGGGTGGGGCATGGGGATCATGCTGTTTTTGGTCAAAAACTGCTGAACACTCAGAGCAGTGTAGGAAGGTGCACTCGTAAATCACCCATCATGAAGTGGGCAAACATACTGAAGTCTTCAGAAAAATTCACTGATGCTGAACACAGCCTCTCACAACAACGCCAGCTGGTACACTGACACAGATGGGTTCCTAGAACACTCACCTAGAGGGGAAGCCTGTACTACTAGGGGCCTGCCCTCCAGAAGATAATTCTGGTTTTTTTGTGGTCCCCCATCATGTTAGCCATTCCCAAAATAATGTAAAAAATGCTTAAGCCTCATTATTTTTTTGAAGAAAATTAAACAAAAACATTCTCCAGTTAAAAATCTTAAAGGAAAAATTCTACTGTTCATAGCTTCACTCAGATCAAGTTTTTTTTCTCCAGGAAAAATATGGTCAAATATTTCTGTCTGTAGTAATAACTCATACAAGAGTTGGAAAAGTCCTCTAAAAGACGGCAATTACATACTCAAAGAGAGAGCAAAATCTGACTACCATAGGAAGTATTCTAGTCTCTAGAATCTTAAAAAAATGTTATCAGAGCCAGGACCCAGAAAAAAATTTGTTCGCTAAAATCTCCTAAATTCTTTACATTTCAAAGAAGGGACAACAGATGAGATAATGTCCCCAGATGAAAGGGACAAAAAACATCCTATCAATCAATGGCTACAATGCAGAGTTGGTCTCTGTGGGGATCAGCCGTTGCTAACACCATCTGCTTGACCGGGTGCTGTGGGGCTTTGGAGGCTCCATCTCCAGCCACTGAAATCACAGGGGCAGGTATGCATGAGGAACAGAAGCAGAAACTACGGGGGGTTTCTTCTTCCTCTTCTTTTGTTTTTGACCACCAGGAAAGCAAAGGCAAAATCAAGCTAACACAGAAAACGTTCCTGATGTTCCACAAAACACTACCTTATTTGGGAGCCGAAGGCTCAAAGCGGAGCCCAGATTTTCTATATTAGTTTGAGCTGAATCAATAACTATTAACCGGGCTTTTTTTTTTTTGAAATAGGTAAAATAAACTAAAAACTGAATTACACCCCAATATAGGATTCTGCACAATAATATGAAATACTAAACAAGGATATATAATAAAAAATTTTTTTCAGGAAGTCAGATGACACAGAAAGCAAAGGTGTATCTGTCAATGATTCTTTTTCTTTGTACCAAGTTGGCTCCAGTTTATGGATTTCCAGGTAAAATATCAAGCTGTGATTACCAACTTTCCGGAGCTCAAAAGAAGATTCAAACTGGTGCCCAGCTGCCAGAAGAAGGACTGCATAATTAATTCCTGACTGTAGTGTTGGCTCGCTTTCAAATGCCTTTTTGAACCTGTAAGAAAAAACAAATGAACACGGTTACTTTCTCAGTCATGAAACGCTGGGTGTGCAATCACTTCTGTTTGCATAACTCCAGTGCCTAAGCAAGGAAAAAGAGTCTCCTGGCCTTCACCCCAGAATCCAGTGTGCTGTTAGGATTTAATGCTTAAGTGGGTATTGTCCTCACCCTCGGCTCTGCTGCGTTCCCCCTTAACCCGCCCTCACCATAGCAACCCAGTCTTCAAAAAGGTCCTCTTCGTTTACCAGAAATGTGAGATTGTGTGTGTGTGTGTGTGTGTGTGTAAGCAGTGGAAATTTAAAAATAAGAACGGTGCACATATCTTTAACAGTGGTTTTATTAAAAGCCTTAAAAATACACAAGGGAATGAGAAGGCTCACACAGGTAACATACTGAAACAACTGGTTCCATAAGTGATATATAAATGAAATAAAGAACTTAATTGCACTAAGAAATTAAGAAAAACAGAGATTGTGCCTGTGCATACTAATTTTAGTTCAGAGCCAACAAGAACCCTTTTCTGAATATTCATGAAACTGAATATCAACCTTTGAATACACTTCATCATTTCAAAAGACTTCAGCATTTGCATATCCACTGTATTTTCAAGGTAACTAACACTTCTAGGATCCATTCTAGAGTCTCCTCACATACATCATTGAACAGGCAACAATATTCAATATTATTTCATTTGGGAGCATAAAGAAGAAAGTTAAAATAAATGTCCTAGTGACTAATAGAAACTGCCACAAATATGAAATAAAATCTTTATTAAAAAAATCAGACTGAGAAACATATAAGGTCTAAATACCTAATGAATGACTATTTGATGACACACAAAAAGGTTATGTAGGGAAAAATATATTACAATTTCAAGATAAAGGCATTCCTATTTAAATTAATAGTGAAAATGAAAGATAGGAATAGCAAAAGTGGCAGCAGGCATAATAGTGTGTATTATAGTATATTCTTGGCTTTTATATATACTTGAAATTTTCCATAATTTAAAATAAGTTAAACTTCAAAAGGAGAGAAAAAGTACATTTTTCTGAATATTAGGATCATGTGCCCTTTTTAAGTGCCTGTATTTTTAAATAGAACAAGTATTTCTGAATGCAAACAAAAATAAAATATATATTAATCTTAACTATTTGGCTTGAATAGTTATATGTGTGGAGTAAGAAAAAAGTATTTCCAACTGTATCACTGTTGGTGATTAAAAATCATTTTTATCTCTCCAGAATTCCAAGCCCTAAGGTGGAAAAAGCATGTATCCAATCTACTGATATTCAATCCGAGTCTTATCAAGGACAAACAAGATTTATAAGTCTCAGACTCATATACTCACAAAGGTCCTTGTGTGTGTTCAGAATCAAAAAGAAATTCCCAATAAAAAAAAGTATAAAAGAAGAAAGAAGTTATATACTTTCCTTTCTACTAATTTTTATAAAGGTACTCAATATTTTTCAACAAATAAATTCTTTCATTTCTCCTGAAACCAAAGAACATGAAACATATCTTTTAAAGATACTAAAAGGAAGATATAAAAAGCAGGACATGACCCAAAGCAATCAATAAATATTCACTAGCTGCTTCCTACGTGTGAAAACCAACCAAACTGAAAAGTTGGGTTCACATCTTTTTTGTTACCATAAACAATATATAGTCACTAAAATATAGTAACGATAAAATTAATTATTCATATTTTCTAGGGCTCATAGTACCACATGATAATAGTTGAATATTGAAGGAACTTGTCAGTCATATCGAGCACTGAATCTCTAGTCCCTGAATTATCAGACTGCCTGACACACTGCAGGTGATTAGAAATTACTCTCTGAATGAAGAAGAATTCACTCCTCAACAAGAACTGGGCTGAGACAAGGGAAAAACACAGCAGTTCTTTCAGCAGTCTAAATCCTGACCTTGATAAAACTGTATGATCATAAATCAACATCCTTGCCCCACATTAAATGAGTGAATTGCATATCGCCTTCACTACACTACATTTTAACATTTTTAGAATTTACTACTTGATAAAAATATTGATGACATTGTTTATATAGCTTTCCTTATTGCCTATATAGCTTTCCTTATTGCCTATATAGGACCTTACATGAGAAATTCTTTTGTTTATTGCTACAGAGAGTTCAGTTTCCTCTGAAGAAGGAGTATATGATCTTTTTTTTTTCATGCAACTACTAAAAAGCTTGAAGCTCAGTTATACCACACATGTTGATCCTTATCATTGGCATACTGGTATACTCTAGATCCTCGGGGCTAGTTTTCCATATATATATTTATCATTCCATTTTATTATTTTTAAGATTCAAACTTGATAAAAAATCATGTAGCTGTTCAAATAGTGAAGCCATCCATTTTGGCGGAAGATGCTACATCCATCTCTTTGGGTAAGTGTGCCACAGTATTAAACAACAGCAAACCCCAGTGGTTTGAAATGCTGTTCACGCCATGTTTCTAAGTTAGGTGGGTCAGCTCTCTCTGGGAATTAGTGAAGGAAAGGTACACATGGCACCACCACAACACGGCTCTTACACTTCTGCTGATAATGAGCATCGACCAGGACGCACACCTGAAACTAGTGTCATGGGGTGGAGATACACATTCTTTCTACAAATGGGGCTGGTCTATTTCTAACAAGAATACAGCATAGCACAGACGACATTCCCTACCAAGGAAAGCTGTGATTGACCGGAAGTGGTAAAAGAAACAATAATTTTACCTGGCTCAGATTGCCGAGCACCTCTTCAGTCTTAATAGTTCTAATTTTGACAACTCTTAGAATAGGGAAGATTTTCTCCAGTTTACTGATCAGGAATCTGAAGCATGGAAATATTAAGCCATGCCGTTTGGAAGCAGTCCAGTGGGTAGGAGTGGTCAAATGGGACTTTACCCAATTCTGCTCACTTTGCCTACTCTTTGGTGTGTGTTAACAATGGTTTTTTTAAAGTCCCTTTCATTACTCTTTTGTTTGTTTTTTTTAGGAAAAGGGAGCTGGGTGAAAAAGGAAAAATAAGAACAACAAAGCAGAGAGAACTGTTTTTATATTAAGGATAAAGTCTGTATTCTAAATACAACAGAAATAGGTATTGAAGAATTCTTGGAAAGAATGGTGTTTGTCACAAAATATATTTATTTGATCAATCTTATTAAAGATTAACATCTGTAAAAGACATGGCAAAACTGCTGAATAAAAATGAACCAAAGAAGAAATTCTATGTTGTTGAAAACTTCAGAGTTTAACTAGCAAGAGGGTAAATGAACATGAAATATATGTTAGTCCTCACATAAAGAAATCCATAAACAATGATTAATACTATAAACCTATCTATAAAGATAAATGATTAAATGTGAGTAAAGCTAAATTAAAGATGACTTCATGAAGGAAAGAAATCTTAAGGATGGGACATTCACAACCTGAGAAGTCTAGTGACTTTGGGTATCTGTACGAAGTTATTTCCACTACTGTTGATTATTTTCTATTTTAATAGAAAAATTATTTATATTAATATATTAAATATTATATTTATAATTAATATATTTATAATATATTAATATTTATAATTAATATATTAAATGTTATATTAATTTATAATATTTATATTAATTAATATGTTAAATATTACATTTAATAATATAAATATTTTAAATATTTATAGAAAGATGGCAAATAATTTCTATTCTTCAATTCATTATTAGGTTAAAAAGAGGGAAACTTCTTGTTAAACTTCCAAAGCAATACATTTTATTCAAGGAAATAAAATGTATTATTATTAGCCCTCTGTCAGCTGATGGCAAGTTAGCTCTGAGTGGCTGATTATGGAAGGATGAAGTCTTTAAAAAAAAGACTTGGTCACTTTTGCATCCATACTGAGACGTTCAACCAAGTCAAGAATAAAGGAAATATTCTTGAACTATTTCTAACTGAAGAACATATACTTGCCATCAAAGAAGAAACTAAGCTCAAGTCAAGTTCTTTCTATTTAGCTGTCTTTTTTTCTTCTTTGTGATACAACAGCTATGATTTTTTCTGTGAGACATGAAAAGTAATTAAATTAGAATTCCATGGTGATCTACATCTCTAGGGATATTTCTGAAATTATCACTCCTATAACTCAGAGGCAAAGCAGGATGGTATTAGAAGAGAACTAATGCCAAATTACTCTGTTGATTTCATCTGGAGATGGGGGGGACCCCCTGTTTAATTCAAACTGTGTTTCTATATTCTTTGTAACAGAAAAGTCAGAAAGAAAATAAATAATTTTAAAATCTAATTATGTTCTTCCAGTCCTTTTACTATGTGTATACTTTTCTCTCCCAAAAGAGAGGGAATATAATCTTTTAAAATTTGATATGATATTGAAGATTTTTTTAAACCATAATTCCCTTTTGGGTATATACCCAAAGGAAGTAAAAGCAGAGAACTTACTTGTGCACCAATGTTCATAGCAGTATTATTCACAGGAACCAAAATGTGAAAACAACTCAACTGTCCATCAACAGATGAATGGATAAACAAAATGTGGTATATAAATACAATTATACAGCCTAAAAAAGGAAATTCTGACACATGCCGCAGCATGGATGAACTTGGAGATCATTATGCTATGGGAAATAAGCCAGTCACACACACACAAAGACAAATACCACATAATTCCACTTACGTGAACTGCGAGAGTAGTCAAATTCATCGAGACAGAAAATAGAATGGCGGTTGCCAGGGGCTAGGGGGAGGGGAGAACGGAAGGTTGTAACAAGTATAGCGTTGGAGTTTTGCAAGATGAGGAAAGTTGTAGATGGATAGTGATAAAGGTAACACAGCCATGCAACTGGACTTAATGTCACTGACTTGCACTTAAAAATGGTTAAAATGTTAAGTTTTATGTCATGTATACAAGGTAGGGCAAAACTACATTTACAGTTGTTCATATGGAAAATAATAATAAATAATAATACAAGAATAAACTCTGTTTCACATACTCACAAAGTAAACCTACTTTTGCTCCACCCTGTACTTGTACCACCAACCCCCTCCAATTTTGAATGAATGATATTCCATCACATGGGGATATTATCTTTCATTTAACATTTTTCCATACTGTTGGACATTTAGGTTTCTTTCAATTTTTTACCATAAAATTAGTGAACACTGTTGTAAACATATCTATTTCTTTAGGATGATTTCCAAAGGACTTAAGTAGATAAAAGAACCCGAATTATTTCAAAGCTCTTGATGCTCAATGCCAAACTGCTCTCCAGAAAGGGCTTACCAATTCATATTCCCAAGAGCAGCACAGGAGAGACACTCTTCCACTGCACTCATTCCAAATTTAAAGTATCCTCATCCCTTTTCATCTTTGCCAACTGCTCACAACAAGAAAGCATAGCGATTTAATGTGCACTTGACTGCTTCTGAGAATGGGTAGCTCTCATATGTTTATGACCAACCCAAACTTATCCTTCCAATAACTGCCAATTTTCTCAAACTAAAATGCAAATCCCATATTCTATGAAGGCTGGGAAGATGGATGGAGACACTTTGGGGAATGCTCTGAAGAAGAAACAGAGGTGGGGCCAGAGACTTAAATTTAATCAAATCTTTAAGGATATGAAAAACAGTAAAAAATTAGGAGGAAGGGAGTAACAGCGAAATATGAGGAAAATCTAAACAGTTAATAAAAAGGGAATAGTTGTAATCTCAATTACGGTTAATATATTCAATAAAATGGACCCACTAAGCAGAATCTGCAGGGGCAAGGAACTCAGTTTTGTGAGGAAGCTCACCAAGTGGTACGATGTTCACCCAGCCTTGAAACGACCGCTTTGGTTCACGAAGTGGAATCACCCCTAGCCCTCTATATGCTCCTTTTCTTTAGCATAATGCTGACAAACATCTGCTTCTCTCCTTCATCCTGCTCACATCTACGTTACATAAAGCAAGCTTTAGCTGCTCTCTTCAGGGGCTCGACAGTTGATAGCCACAATTAGGAAACCTCCACAGTGACGTATTAAACATCATCATCCTCAGACTTCGGCCGGGTCAAGCCATAACAGGTTTCATCCGATCTATCATCTGCTGAATGCAGTATTAAACAAGGTCAAGGCATCAAAGTACCAGGGTGCTTGTTTACACAGCAACCATGGGCATACTGTATGTGTTACCCTAGTCTCCAGGCTATCCCGGAATTGCTCCTTGGGAGCCATCTATACCGGCACACCGAAGAGCTGGGTATCACGCTGAATTACTAAGAACTCTTCAGGCTTGCTGTTCTAAAAATAAAAAACATCCAAAAATGGGAAATTCACTTAATAGACACAGTAAAGGACTAAACAAAAAATGATGTTAGTGGAAGAATGATGACATAAAACTGAGGGGTAAGGAGGGTAATAGAGATTACACAGAGAAAGATATCTTGAAGTCAAGAAAAAGAATAAAGGGCTAATCTGGCAATGGAAGATAGACATTGATCTTTATTTGCAGGTTGATTGGTTTGTTACATAACTCTTCCAAAGTCAAGCCAACTCCATCGATAATATAAAAACTAAATTGTTATTAGGCACACACTACTGTTTGAACAGCACTTTCACTGACGTAAGAGAAAATTAGTTGATAAGGCAAGGCTGTTCTTTCCCAAGGTACTATGGAAAAATGAACACATTAGGCTAAAAACAGACTTAATGCTTTTAATTTCCTGCCTATGGATCTTTACAGGAGAGACATGATTATGCTAATATAGTACAGGCATCAACGTTCCTTTCGAAGTTCTGAAAATGATTTCCCATCTCCCCTTAAGAATGAGATCATCATTTCTAAAACCAAATATGATTCCAATCACTGCCTATCCCAC
>PVJD01010792.1:0-50906 GCA_004026545.1 Mormoops blainvillei
GTAAATCCATGTGGCTCTCTTAGAAAAGTACTCGGCATATATTGGGTTGGCCATAAAGGTCATTTGTTTCTTTCCACAAGATGGCTCTAGTAGTGCTTAGTTGTCTTTAATGCCATTCAAAACAATTTTATTAGATTATAGAGTGACAGCTGTCATATAAGTGTGCATGTAAAAAAAAACTTATTAAAGTTGGTGAATTTTTGTGTAGTCATTTTAATAATGAAGATGGAAGAAAATAAGCAACATTTTTGGCATATTATGCTTTATTATTTCAAGAAAGATAAAAACACACAAAAAAGATTTGTGCAGTGTATGGAGAAGGTTCTGTGACTGATCGAATGTGTCAAAAGTGGTTTGTGAAGTTTTGTGCTGGAGAGTTCTCTCTGGACGGTACTCCATGGTTGGGTAGACCAGTTGAAGTTGACAGTGGTCAAAATGAGACATTAATTGAGAACAACCAATGTTCTACCACATGGGAGATAGCTGACACACTTGAAATATCCAAATCAATAAAGTTACTGGTGAAAACAAAAAATGTGTCTTTAATTTTATGGAAAAAACCATATGGACTTTTGGGCCAACCCAATAGTAAACTCTGAATTAACACTAGTTATTGCTTTTACTTTTTTAGTTGTCAGTGAGTTAATATGTACCAAGCATTTTGGCAAGTTTTAATATACCATTCAAGAAATATTTATTGAGCACCGGTGAAGTCCTAGACACTGTTCTTCATCTCACTGAATCCCACAACCACCATTGGAAGTGGGTATTATTTTCATTGTATAGATAGGAAAGTTGAGACTTAACAAAATTAATAACAAACTAAAGGTTAAAACTGGCCGACCCAAAGCTAGTAGGCTTTATGTTCGCCTGAGGCTGCGGTGGAGCTGAGACGGTGTTATGTAAACAAAGAATCTAGCTGCCCAGAGTAGGTACTGATACATAGTACCTGCTATCATTAACATAATCATTTCCATTACCATACTGCTTAATAACATGGTTTCTCAAATATCAATTATATACCACCTTTGTTTTTTTTTTACCATATCTAACACCTGAGTCTTTGCTTACTGGATAATTTCATTTAATGTGATCAGCAGTTTTGATAATTCAGATAAACTGCCTAGTACAGAGCCTGGAACATAGTGATAGGAATGAGAACGATGATGATAATGCATTTTACTATTATCATCTTTGTGTGCCCGTGCCAGGGATACAAGGGTGATACAGCAAAGGCCTCTCCGTTCATGCGGGACTAAGTCCATGGCAGGGAGAAGGGGCTGGGGTAAACAAACCAGTGCCACGCACTCTACTGAACATGTTACAGCAAAAAATAAGACCCATGTCTGTCAGGAAAAATCACAGAAGTCTTCCCAGAAGAGGCAGTCTTTGATTTACGGTATGTAGGATGTAGAGACATTTATCAAAGACAATTTAAAGGGCATCCCCAACAGACAGGATTTGTCTAAGTCCTCCTGAAATCCCCAGCTCTAGCACACACATAACGGCACGCAGATTGCGCCTGAAACATAGGAGATGATATTATGAGTTCCCTATACCTCCTCCCAGATCATGCTTCACCCCTCTCCTAAATCTCTTCATCCCAGAAACTGCCAGGGAATGGTGAGGAAAGAGAAATTCTCTTCAGTAATCTGCTTACTTTAAAGCAACATGACCAAATATTCCTTTGTCATTCCCAAAGGGAGGCTTCTACACGACAGGCTAATCACTTGCAAAATTACCACGAGGAGCTGGTTCTTCGTTATGTACAAGCAGAACAGCATTCAAAGCATCTTCACATGGCTGGTTTTATAACTCAAGAAAGACTGCTCTGATTTAGCTTATTTTTTTCAATTCAAACTCAGAAGATAATGTAACAAATGGATACTGGTACCTGTCAAATGAGAGGGAAACAGAAATGCAGGAAACAAGCCTTGAGTAATCAGTCCAGGCTTCTTACATCTGTTCATGGAGATAGTGCAATCATTTTGGCATCCGAAGCATAAAGCATAAGGCTCTTGAGTATTTTCGTATAGAAGATGTTACTCTTAAAATACTGATGTGTCAATGTCTGTAGATTAAATACTGCCTGAATCACAGAGTAGTGTATGTCACTCATGCAGACTGCTTACTTGTTTTCTTACTTGTTTCCTTCCCTTCATACGGATGGTCTCTATTTTGTTTCATCCAGGAAACGGGCCTACCACACCCGAGCAAAGCTTTCAGTGGAAAATTTTTATGAGGAAACTAGTATACCACTATTTTCTCCTGCACACACCATCTGCCTTGGCTAGCCTGCCATGCACAGCGGCTCCAAAATCCACTGAAATAAATCTGTGTATGTACAATCAATTCTCTCAGAACCTGACTTTACAGCTCCTCTGTCCATAACGAGCCCTTAATGTTAACAACTGAGCATGGGTTTCAAGATTTATCTCAGGACGGATGGTGTGAAATTAAACTTTTAGCTCGCTGCTTTCCCAGATCTAATGATAGCCTCTGGTCCTGACCTGACCTTGACAGCTACCCCACATTGGCTTTCAAGTCAAGATGCTGAAGGCAGATGTGGCTGCTCCTTGAAGGTCACGAAAAAGAAGCTCCTGGACGGCTTGTTTGTTTGTACATAGGAACAGAGCTTGTGCTCTAAGGCTGAGGTTTTGCAATATGTCTCCAGTATACGGGACATACTAATGCATTCACTTTCCTTCTCTCCCCCTCAGTTGAGAGACACACCAACACTGCCACCCGCCTCATCTGAAAGGGAACCGACATGGCAACGTGCTGTGCATGGCTGGGGAGAGCAATACCACGCCAAGGGTCTCTCATGCAACAGCAAGGAAGGAAACGTAGGGCAATGGCTGAGCATCAGCCAGATGAGAGACCCTGACTGCCTACCTCTGGCCAAGCTGCTTCGCCTCACCGAGTCTGTTCCCCCTTGATAAGGATGGGTTCTTATCTGCCAATGTCGATGTGAGGCTCATTCATTCATTCTTTCAACAAATATTTATTGAGTGCTATATGAGTTTTCTGTTGCTGCCCATGGTGGCTCGAAACAACACATTTTTATGGTTTTCAGTGCTGTGGAAGTCCAAGAAAGGTCTCACGGAGCTAAAAATCACATGTCAAGAGGGCTGCATTCCTTTCTGGAGCCTCTGGAGGAGAATCTACCTTCTTGCTTTTGCCAGCCTCTAAAGGCCAGTGACTCCTTGGCTCATGGCCCCTTCTTGCATCTGCAAAGCCAGCAACGGTAGGCTGAGTCCTGTTCATGCTGCAATCACCGGTCCTCTGTAGCCAGGAAAGATTCTCAGCTTTTGTGATTATATTGGGCCCACTTGGATAATTCAGAATAGCACCTCATCTTGAGGTCCTTAACCTTAATGCTATCTGCACCATCTCTTTGCCATATAAAGTAACATATTCACAGGTTCAGAGGGTTAGGGCATGGGGGTCTTTGGGGCGCCATTACTCTGCTTACGTCAAACACACACTGCACATCAGTGAACAAAGGAAGATCCCTGCTTCAAGGAGTCAAGATTCTAGGGCAAACAATAAACAACACACATAAAAATAAGCAAAGAATTTAGTATGTTAGAAGGTATGAGTGCTACAGAAAATATAAATAGAGAAAAGTATAGGGGAGCAGACTGTAGGACTAAAGATGGTTTTAATGTATATTAGAGAGAGTGAGCGGCTGGTCAGAGAGTGGAATGTGTAAAACTGAGATTATGACGGGGTTACATATGTTGGGGAGTAACAAGGTCATTAGTTTTCAAAAATGTATTTAGAAAGCTAAGCACAGCCTAGTTCTTTTTATTTCCCTCCCAAGGACAATCATTTTTCAATGAAAAACATCCTGTTAAAATTTGTCCCTCTGATTGTTAGGTTGGGATATCTTGGCCCAGGCTGAAGTAGGCTTTACAGCACAGTGAAGAGTACAGAGGCCCAGCTCTGCAAACTACCAAGTGAAAGACATCGAGACACCTTTTCCTTCTCCAGACTTCAAAGTTTTCATGGGTTCATTGGCACTTGCCCCTGGAATATTATGCTATTTGGAGACTAAAGATCAGTAAGTGTAATCAAAATAGTGTGGTATTGGGATAAGGACGGACCTTCAAACAAACAAACAAAAAAAAAAAAAGAAAAGAAAAGAAAAGAAAAAAGAAAAAAAGAATAGTGAGACCAGAAAAAAATCTTTGCATATATAGAGTTGAATGGTTTTTGACAGAAATGCCAAGACCATTCAGTGGGGAACAGACAGCCTCTAAAACAAAAGATGTTGGGAAAACTGGACAACCACATGCAAAAGAATAAAGTTGGACCCTTACCTTATATCACATACAAAAATTACCTCAAAATAGAGCAAAGACCTAGCTGTAAAACTTTAAACTATAAAACTCATAGAATAAAACATGGGGAAAGCTTAATGACATTGAATTTAGAAATGATTTCTTGGTTATGACATGAAGATCAGAGGCAAGAAAAGTAAAAATAAACAGACTACATTCAAAGGACACAATCAACATAATAAAAAGCCATGGGATAATAAAAAATATTTGCAAATCATAAATCTCATAAGGAGTTAATATACAGGATATATAAAGAAATTCCTATAACTCAGCCACCACAACAACAACAAAACAAATTATCCAATTAAAAGTTAGCAAATGTCTTGAATAGACATTTCTCCAGATGAGATGTGCAAATGGCCAACACCACTACTCATTAAGGAAACGCAATTCAAAACCACAATGATGTATCACCTCACACCCATTAGGATGGCTACTATCAAAAATAATAATAATAAGTGTTAGAGTAGATGTGGAGAAACTGGAACCCCTGTGCACTGTTGCTGGGAATTTAAAATGGTTCCTTTACTATGGAAAACAGTATAGTGTTCCTCAAAATATTAAAAATAGAATTACTGTATTTTCCGGCAACTTCACTTCTGGGTATATATCCAAAAGAATTAAAACCAAAGTCTTAAGAGATATTTGTATATCCATGTGTATAGTAGTATTATTCACAATAGTCAAGAGGTGGAGGCAATCCAGCGTCCACTGATGGATGAGTGAATAAACCAATGTAACATATACATATAATAGAATATCAATTATCCTTTAAAAAGGAAGGAAATTTTGAAGTATGCTACAACATGGATGAACCTTGAGGACATTATGCTAAGTGAAATAAGCCAGACACAAGACAGCAAACATTGTATGATTCCATTTATATGAGGTATCTAGAGTAGTCATATTCACAGAAGCAGAAAATAGAATGTGGGTGCCAGGGGCTAGGGGTTAGGAGAAACAGGGAGTTGTTTAATGGGTCACTTTCAGTTTTGCAAGAGAAAAAAATTCTAGAGATTGGTTACACAAAAATGTGAATACATTTTAACACTTAAAAGTATAACGGTTAAGATGGTAAATTTTATGTCATATGCTTTGCCCCACGATTAAATTTTTTGACTTAAAAAATGATAAGGTAAGATTGAAAGGATGCATCTGTAGGATGTTTGTAAAGCATGTCAGAAAGGCAGGCACTGCCCCTGGCTATGAAGTGCTCTTTGAGGAGACCTGGTGCTTTACCCAGAAACACAAACCCCCTCCCAGACATTGAACAGCACGTAAAATGGGATGGCTGTCTGCCCAGGGTCACAGCAGCCACAGGACAGAGTTTCTCAACTGCCCAAATGAAGAACTGATGGATGAGCTACTATTCAAACACTGTGCATCGTCACAAATAAAGTATGTTACTATGTTTTGAAAAGGTAGAAACAGGACAACCTTGAATCTAGGTGTTTCACATGAAATTTTCCCTTGGATTTGTGTTAGGCCCTTTTTGTTCTTCAGAATTCCAGAGAAATCCAGAGTCAGAGGTATGGTCTACTCTATATAAAACAAGATGTGTGGCCTAAAACAGCTTCCTTCACACACTCATTTCTCTGTGCGGGTTCTGGGCATTGGAAAAGTCACCTTTGGGTCATCTGTAACACATTCGCTCAGCAAACAACTAGTTAGCAACTGTCCTATACTTGGCCAGGCCCTGGTGATATGCAGATTAGTAAGACTTAGCCCCTGCCTTTGAGGAGACTCAGTCCAGTTAAGGAGGCAGAGACGAGGACCTGTAATTACACTTCAGGATGTGCAGAATCCAGAGGCAAAAGACAACATGACACACTCAGAGAAAGAGTAAATAGCTCAATAAGAGTGAATTCAGGCTTCAAGACAGAAAACGAAAAAGAAAAGAGACTAAGAAGTCACTGGGTTAGAACAACGTGCAATTTAAATCTGGCCATATGATTGTGTATCCCTTTTTTTTTTTAAAAAAAAGTCCCTGAAATGGCATAGTGCCACAGAGACTACCAAATCGTGCTTCACTTCATTGCTGATTTCATTTTGCTTACAAAAAATGGATGGTCCATTGATCACTCCCCTTGGGAGGTATTTAAATATGTCCTTAGCCACCTCTTGAGAGATGCACATTCCAGTGAGTTAAGAGCATGGGTTATAGAGTTCGTAACAGCCAAGGTTTTGATCCCAACTGTGTCTGTCACTCCCTAGGTGTGAGGTCTTGAGTGAGTGACTGAGCTGCCCAGTGTCTGTTTCTACTGTATAACAAGGGGAACAAGAACGGCTCCTCTCTCACTGGGTTGTCGTGTGGGTTAAGTGAAGTAATGGATGTCAAGTGCTTAGTACACGGTAAGCATTTCGTAAACAGTAGGGATGGTATCCATCCACTCATTCATTCTTTCATCAGAGATTTAATGGGCACTGCTCTACACACTAGAGGTTTAAGATAAATAGGGCATCGTCTTCTTCCTCAAAAAGCCCTCAGGCTAGTGGGTCAACGACACATAATTATACAATAGGACAATAGAATCTCAATTTGTTTTCTCTCTCTACCACTCAGGACCCTTGAAAAAGGCGCTCTGTCTAGTTTATCTCCATAACATGGATGGGATGGAATTTTTACCAGTTTTAATGGCATCTACAGGGACAAGGAATGGCCCTGGAAACCTGGTGACAAAAAAAAACAGAGACTGAAGAGAACCTGTTACAGTTCTATATTCTATAAAAGAGCCTGTTAAAACTAGAAAAAAACCCGAGACCAAATGGATCGATTCCTTCACTTCGCAGATGAGCACATGAGGCTGAAAAGACCAGAGTCGCCTAAGATCGCTCCATTAGTTGGACCTTTGCTCCTGAGAGAGTGTTCTTGCCCCTCTCCACACAGCGCACCCTCCTTCTCATTCCTCATCATCTGCTCTTTCTATATATGTATTTCTCTCTCCCCCCCGCATCCCCCTTTCTCTCCCTTTCTCGGAAGAACATGATCTCCACACCAGAGTTTTCAAATGAAGAGGGGAAACCAAAAATCGCCCACTAGTTCTGCTCGCACAGGCTGTTTTTCGGAGGGCCATATAAACTACCCGCCAGCCTGCAGTGGTGGGGAGGAGGTGATGGGGTCAAGTCACGGGGATCTTGGCAGCGACATCAGTGGAAAACGGGTCTAATACCACCTACCCCTGTACACCATCAGGAAAGCTCAGAGGTTACGTGTGACAGAGCGGCATGGGGCTGGGAAAGGGCAAACCTCAATAACTGCAGCTGCAAGCAGAGGGGAGAAAGGGGAGAAAGGGGAGAAAGGGGAGAAGGGGGTGGTTAGTGTTGGCATCAGTAGTAGTATCAGAACTTCATCTTCTCCAAAGCACACAAATGAAATTCTCACTGGTCCACCTTTGTTTCTGAGCTTCATACCTTTTGCATTTAGTGATAAAAGGCACTGCTAAAAATCATGTTTGGTGTGTCTATTTCTACACACACACATCATCATCATCATCATCCTCATCCTCATCATTGTCCTCCTTCCTCTAATCACATCATAACACTGTAAACCCACAAGGACACTGAGGGTCCAAGGTCAAAATGCCTGGCACCAGGTCAGTCCATTACAACGTCAAGAAACAGGTTTGAAATTAGGTATCCGTCACTGAGCCCTGCCTTACTCACCCCATGCTCTTCCTGGGGTCCTACAGCAGATTCTAGACAAAAGCTTCAAAGGTTTACTCCCTCTCCACTTCTAGGTACTTAACTGAACTGCTGGAATCCCCTCCCAGTCACCAACCTTTCCTATCCTGCAGTTACGGCCTCATAATCTTGCCTGTGTTTCCCTTACACATTTATCCCGCAGCGGGGGGGGGGGGGGGCGCGTGCTTTCATAAATGTGATTATTTCCCCTTCTGAGTGAATAAACCTTGATATCGCACATCTCTCAACAAACATTTCTTCCCTTTCACATCCTCCTGATGTTTATTAAACAAGAATCCTGTCCTTACAAGACCCTTCTGTTGACTAGCCCTGCAGTCTGTATGTACACCCAGAATATTTCCATCATCCTAGCCAGCTACGGTCCTCGTGCTAAAATTATACATGGTTTCTCCTCTCATGGAGCCCCAGGGCCTTCGGCATTTCATGCTATTTGTGCTTCCCCAGCCTTGTGTAGGCTGTTCTGTCCCACACTGATGGGATCTCATTGAACCCCCCAAAGCTCCTTTGCAGCCCCCTCTTCTTTCTCCGGCTGTCCTCGAGGACTCGCCAGCTTTGTCCGAAGCTCAGTGCTCCCTGCTCTGTGTCTCCACCTTCTGCAACTTGTGCCCCACCTACAGGTGGCCTGTGATCTCCATCCGCTTTACTTTCTGCCTCCATCTCTCTCTCTGAAAGCTCCCCTCCCCCTCCCATTCCTCTCTCCCTCTGTGCACTTTAAAGGAAGGCAGCCCTTTGTGAAGCCAGCTCAACTTCCTACCCCCACATCTTATTTCCCCTTCTGGTTTCCTTCTTATGCCTCTTGCTTATCCCTCATTATTTTATCACCTTCCTTCTCCACGACCCTAAGTCTCTAATCTGCACTGAATGCTGTGTCTTCTCACAAACTTACCCTCCTCTTACCCACTCTGAAGCCTCAACATTATTTCAAAACATGTCACCAGCTCTGTATTGCTTCTTTCATTTAGGGCCCTTGAAGCTATTCCAGGTGTGCCTGCCTCCTATCTGTGTCATCTTTTAGAAAAATGTTCAAAAAGATCCTTTTATACCACAGGGTAACTGTCAATTCGTGCCTTGGCTCTCTACATTATTTTAAGGAGGAGACATTGCTGGAACCTTGTTTTATGCACCCCAAACACGCATCCTCTATCCACTATTCCTGTTGTGGCTATCTGGCCTCTGATCCTAATTATTCCTCTCTGACTCTGCGAACCCACATCCCTGATATACTTTTTGTTGATTGCCATCTGCCCTTCATACCCTCTACTCTAGACGGATTCCAAGCAGCAAATTTGATCAAATGATTTCCCAGATTACAAGGCTCCAATGGCTTCTCATTACTTCCAGCATAAAGCCAAAACTCTCCAGTATGCAATGCAAGGCACTTCATGATCGGATCCCTGCCCATCACTACATCTCACGTTCCTCTACTCACTGCCCTCCAAGCTCACCAGAGAACAGTAATATGGGACCGCTTTGCACCAATGCTGGTGCAGCTATGGAAAATTCACCAGGGTAGTTCAGGCTGCCCTGCCTCTAAAGACGTTCTTCTGTTGGGAATGCTCCTCCCATGTCATTACATATACAGTGAGCTCATTATCCTCTATCTTTGATCCTATTATCCTTTGAGCCTCAACTTAAGAAAAGAAATGAAAGGTAGATGGAGAGAGAAAGGCAGGGAGGGAAAGAGGCAGAGAGTAAGCAACTGCATCGCACACTCAGGTAATTTCTTGACCAATAACTATCTCTAGGTCAATTATAACTAAATTATTCCTGAAATGAAATGTATGGTCGGCAACTAGCCCTATACAGCAGGTCCTCGAATAAGGCCCGTTTTGGTACGCATTTCATTAAAATGTTGATGAGATGCCGTAGAAACTTAACTCTGATTTATATCAATTAGCCTAAGTAAAACTGGTTTCATTATACATTATTTCACTTAAAGTCACAGAACTTATCGATGACGTTAGTGAGGACTTAGTGTACTTCCCTTGATGCAGTCATCTGGAAACTGAGACGCCCCGATATAAACCAGCATGATAATTACACCAATAAAAATAATATGTACTATACCATATGCCAGAAAATTTCTGAGTTCCTTATCTACATTAGCTCATTTATGCCTCAGTAAACGGTGAGAAGACACAAACATGCTACTTAGTTTGCTCAAAGCCAAACGGCCTTCAGTGGAGGGCCAGAGTGCAAACCCCCAAAACCAGTGCCACTGCTTGCATCTGTGCTCTGCTATTTTAAGCAGTGCTGTTAACATATACTAAACTTTCTTCAACAAGTCCGCAATATCTTGCCTGCTCACTACCTTATTAGAGACAAAAGTTTTGGCCCTGCCTGGTCCTCTTAAGAAGACTGTAACATTCTTTCGGAGGCCCATCACGGTGAAAAAAATAAGGAGTGTGAATCAGAAGACCTGATGGGATTCCAGTTCTATCTAAGTTACTCATTAGCTGCATGGCCTTAGGCAAATCATTTAACTTGGACTTCAATTTCTGCCTATAATGGAGATAATCATACCTACTCCCATAGGAATGTTCTAAAGTATAAATTAGATAATGTCTATAAAAATATTTGCAAAAGGTACTCATTCCAATTCTAGCAGCTCTAGTCAGACACCAAAATAGCCACGATTATTCTCCTGACATGAAGATCACCTAGAGCCCCTTAATTCACGGACCCGAACTGCCGCGAGCATGTGCCCTGACTGGGCCCGGCGGCGTGAACACTCAGGGCCCTGGCACGTACCCTTTTTCTGGACCATTAGCAGTCTTTTCCTGCATAAAGTTACTCCTCCTTTCAAATCTTCCCTTGAAAGGGCCCTGCAGACCTGATTGCAGCTTCCCCCAGGAATGAGGCAAGGAGACATCAAGGAGAGAAAGAAAAGCCGGCCTGGGCTCCTTTTCATTTTTATAACCTGTCATGCTATTCATAAATTTTTTTTTAAATGTTTTGCTGTTTTCCCTCTTCTCCCAACTTTCCCACTCACTAACTTGAACTCTGCTGACTGCAGTCCCGGCTGACGCCCTAGAGGAAATCTGCTTTCCGGATATCCAATTTCCTAACCTGTATGTGTGGCAAATTTCCCTTCTGCGTCTGCGTGCTCCAGGACCATCTCAATGGCATCCTTCTCCCCTCAAAGGATCCACGTGTTCATTTCTTGGAAGTAGTTTTTAAGTCCTCCAACGCTGCTGGCAGCAGCCATGCTTCTTCTCTGGCTATGTGGGAGAAGCTCATCTGATCCTCACAGTAGCCAGTCAGCAACAGACCTGGGATTTGAACCCAGGTCCCCTACCCAGAGCCAAAGCTCATTCCAGAATAACACAGTAGCTTCAAGTTTTTGGTTTCAAGAATGTTCATTCATTCACAAGTATTTCACAGGCCAGAACTATGCTTGACACTGGGGATACTCTGAGAGATATCCTTTAAGAGGTAAGAGGGATATAAACTATACTCAGAGAGGTATGAACAAAGGAGGGGTTATAGAAAAGCACCTGCTACTTTATGATATATTTTGCCAGAAGGATGTTGCATTCATGGGTGCTTAGTATAGAATAAAAAAGTACAAGCATTTATTATAGAATCTATCATACATAAGATAACCAGGAAGAGCCATCAAGTCATGTTAGCAGCTATATCTTCAAGTCCTAGCTCCCTGCTCAGCACGTGGAAGGCATACTTAAAAAAAAAAAAAATCCATTAATTAATGTTTCCATATACTTAGTGAAGCTGGAAGCTCTAAGAAGCATAAGTTCTGTGTGTTTCATGGTTCATTTATTTACTTTAAAACCAACATTTATTGAACATGTACTATGTGCAAAGATAGGTTGTGGGAAACAAAAAAGATGACCGTTCATGATCCCAGAGATGTGTCTTGATGCTACCAGACAAAGATAACTTTACAGATGTCTGAGGCATTATCCTGTCTGTGCATTCTACACAGTGTTTTTAAAGGCAGATGAATACATAACACACCCACATACACAATGCAACTTCATACGGCTGGAAAGTGGCATTTTTAAAGAAAAATACAGTGCTAATGCCAAGAGTAACTCTGATCACAATTTTTATATTCATTTGCTTCTCCTAGTTAGTTTAGTTTGTATCAGGGTCCACTTATTTCCTTAATGAAATTTAATAAGTGAGAATAGGCTCTTTCAGGTACATGTTAAAGACACTCTCACCAAACAGAAGTCAGCCCAAACTTCCCTAGTCATTTAACATAATAAACTATGTACAGGCACACCTCGGAGATGCAGCAGCTTCCGTGCCACGGCGCCACAACACAGCGAGTGGCACCAGAAAGCACGTGGGTTTTGCCTTCAGTTTGTAAAAAACGCCAGCATCTGTGAAGCACAATAAAGCAAGGCAAGGCATGCCTGTGGTGAACACTCCCACTCATTGGGCATATTGTAAAGTCATTCACTCACTCATCCCTGCATTCAAAATATATTTGTTGAACAGTCACTGGGTGACAGGTGAGAGGACGCTCCTGGCCACTGGGGGCTCACAATCTTCTAGAGGAAAACCGCCAAACTAGTATGTTAAATTTCAGTAAATGCAGCTGGAAGGAAAAGAAGAGAGCAAAGTGCTCTGCCCAGAGAAGTCTGATAAAACTGAAAAGGAGATAATCTGGGTGGGTCTTAAAAGAGGAAGAAAAATGGTGAAGAAGGCAAAGAATGTAAGAATAATGTGATAGCATTATATGGAAGAGCATTTCCTCACCTGGGTTTGGGAGTGGGCCTGGCATGTTCAGGAAATAACCAGAAGATTGATGTGGTTCAAGCAAAATTGCATGTGAGGCTGGGGAGACAGGGATGAAGACAGTAGAACAGTCTGTCAGGACACAAAGTCCCATGCTGTGCTACCCATTAACCAGGGAGACTTGTTTTTACTGAAACTGCCTTGAGAGACTGTAGGGCAGGGGGCAGGGGGCAGGGGGCAGGCCTTGCTGCCACACCGCCTGCACTGCACTTTCTGGACCCTCCCCTTCCTCCTGGTGTGGGTGTGACCCAGGGAAGCCTAATTGCTCAGCTCCCGTTTCTTATGCAAAATGAAGAGGATAGTAATTGTAACTAACTCAAAGGGTTGTGACAGCTAAAGGAGCATTTAGAATAATGCCTGATCACTAAATATTTGCAGTCATGATCCATCTCTAACAAAGTCATTACTGCCAGTGATTCACTGAAAGGATTTTTGGTTTTCCCAAAGTTCCACTTCAGACAAGCATTTTGGGAACTTCCCATAACTGGTGCTTATACTGATTATCAAAGACATAGATCGGGGTCAGCAAACTCCTGCCTGTGGGCCAAATCTCCTTCACTGATTGTTTTTGTTAAGTTGTACTGGAACACATTCATCTGAGTATTGTCTGTGGTTACTTTTTAGCTACGAGGGCATGTTGATGGCCTACTGGACTGGAAATACTTTCGATCTCATTCCTTTCAGAACAAGTTTGCTGATCCCTAGATAAATCACTTAATGACATAAAGAAAGATGCCATACACATAGATAGATATAAACACATGTATCTATGATCCGGAAACTGGATTCAAGAATTTGCTCATTATCCCTTCCTGCTTTGGTCATTAGCTTAGACTAGCAGTTCTCAATGTTCTATCTTGTGACTTGCTCACATGAGTGGATTTATCTGTCAGCATGTATCATGTGTAGTGCAGAGGAGAACAAAGTTACAGCTATTACCTTAGGTCTTAGCAGATTATTGGAGCCAACACAGGGAGAGCTTTATTCAAAGCAATCATTTCACTAACACAGGTTGAATTACATTCTCCTTTCTTCTATCAGACAGACGTCAGACCCAATGGGCATTGTGTTGCAAAGACAAACTGCTGAAGGCAGAGAGCTTCGAAAATGCTGGCCTTCCCCTGGAAACACACAGTTACATTAGCCTCTAGTCCTGAAGTACAAAAACAGTCTTTGTGGTTGTCTGAAATACAAGGGATCTCAATCGCTGTTTACTGAACCTTAAACCTTGATAAAATAGGTTACTTTCAGGTCCTAAACTAGCTTCAGACTTATCCTTTCTTTAAGAAACTACAAAAGAGACTGAGCTGTATGCACCTCATCCCTTTTATTATGTTAGAATTAGGGGTTAGTGTGGAAGTAAGTGCTTTAGTGCTTTTCAATGAGCCTTCCCTGCAGATGCCTCTGGAAAGCAGCGCTTGTCCAGACCCTTAGAGCAGTATGTTCCAAAACGGTTTCTGTGAACACTATTTTAATAGGTGCTCTATAAGAGCAGAAAGGGGGTCCGTATCCATAAAAGCTCGAAACACTGGAGTTTGAAAAGGGCAGACATACTTCTTTCCAGTAGGACTTCTGTGAGCCTTTAAATTGTGTATTATGAATTTCCAAGACCAAACAGAAAATTCATAGTTTCCCAAATTTATTTGATGAAAGAAAGTCATTAAGGGTCTGATTTTCCTAGAAATGTAGCCTGGAAAATGCAGTCTTTAGATTATGAAAGCATTTCCTGATGGATGAGACCTACTTTACCATACTCTCTTAGAAAGCATCTATTCATTAAAAATTAGTTGTTGGTTTTTGGTGTTTGGTTTGTTTATGTGTTTGTTTGTTTGCCATTCTGCCTATTAAAGCAGCAAACAATTACTAATGTACATATTAAATCTTACAGTGTCACTCAGCATCAAGGGAGGCCACTTCTAGGAGACTGTCTTTGTAAACCTCAGCCTTACAAACTGGCTACAACCTATCAAACTGGATGTCACATATCATGAGTAACTTAAGGAATGAATGTCCCTGAGCCACTACTGCAAACCAAGAACTGCCACAGAATTACTTTTTATTCCCATTTTGCAGATGAGGAGATCGGGGGTCAGAAAGTGACTTTCCCAACTACAAAATAACCAGCACCGAACTCACATCTGTCTATACTTAGGTCTCAATAACCCAAAGTTATTCCACGTGCCTGAACAGCGCTGAGAACCTTGTGCAATGACGGAAATGGAGTGTATCTGTGCTGTCCACTAGCTCTACTATAGCAACCACTAGCCACTTCAGGCTCCTGAGCACTTGAGATGTGGCTGGTGTGACTGTGAAACTGGGTGTTTTATTAATTTTATTTAGTTTGAACTTAGAGAGCCATGGGTGCCCTTAGCTACCATACTGGAGAGCGCAGACAGACAGCATTCCTTTCTTAAATACAGAGGCTATGTTACTCAATTTTACAGAAACTAACGAGCTATCAGTTTTCCACTGTCAACCTCGAGTTTTACCTTTTGTTACTAATCCAGGAGCTAACATGTCCCAAAGGCAGTAGGTCAGAGGGAAAACGGGCATGGGGGCATGGGAAGTATGGTAGAGAAACGAAGTGAATGCAGGAAATATGAGAAAGACACAGCACAAGCGAAAAGACCATAGCCAGCTAGGGATAGTCCTTGTTAAGGCCAAACCACCCAAGGCACTTTAATAGGTTCTAAAGTGAGCTAGGCAAAAAGACACAGCAAGATCAAGAGCACCCAGAAATCTAGATAATTCAGAAAATGGCCAATAGACTCCGAGACATCATGTCATGCTCCCATTATTCTATTCGCTGTTGTTCAAGCACACAAAAGGTTTGGATGCTCAAAACATCAGATGCAGGTTTAGAAAAATCTGTTTAACTCAGCATCTCCCTGCTGAACAGGGAAGGGGAGTGATGTACAACTGACTTTCTGGGGCTCTTTGGGAAGTTTTGTGTTTTTCAACTCTTCTTGCTAACCCTTGACACAGATCCCAGGAGTCCACAGTTTGGGGAGGACACACACACACACACACACACACTTTTAGTTGTTACTTTTGTATCTTGATTATTTGAACGGCTGATGGGAAAGTAAATTATTGGTTTCTTTTTGACTTGACAATGTTAGCAGTTCCTCATCAGAGATACCACACTGATTATAGAAACACAAGCCATCACACAGGTTAAAAACATGAGCTCTGAAATCACACTGCCCAGTTCAAACACTGGTTCTGCCACTTAATAGCTATGTGACCTTGACAATGTAGTAGTACTTAACCTCTCTGTGCCTTGGTTTTCTTATCTTAAATCTGAGACAAGGATGGAATCTACCTCTTAGGGATCTTCTAACTGCTCACATAGCCAGACTATAAACTCCTTTTATTAAGCCAAGGACCCAGTTCCTCTAATAACCTTGAACAAGTCATTTGTCTATGCCAAGTAAGTAGGTTTTTAAATGTATAGAATGACAAAAATGATGTTTCCTCTACAGGTGTGTCTCTCTTACGATGTTCATTTGAGATAAGAAGGAAAAGCAATACAAAAATAGTTACTCTTAGATTAAAAGAATAAATGTTTTTCTGGGGTAAAAAAGAAACTGTTTATTCCAAAGAAATCATAAAATGTTACAAGTAGAAGGATGCTTAGAACTCATTTTATCTGATCCCCCAATCCGATGTGGCAGACTCCTACAGTACCCCTTTCCCTCAATTTTTTTAGCCTATAAAATTTGAGAGAGGGAACACATTATCTCATATAAACCATTTCACACTTAGACAGTTCTTTGAACCAACACTTCCTTTTTCTACCCCCCACACCACTGATGGTAAACAGAAGACTTCTAATTCCCATTCCACATGGCAGTTTTCAAAATATTTGAAAATGGTGATTATACTCCACACTTTCCCTATACACCTATCTGTGCCAAGAAACAGGTGTTTCAAAGCATAAATATCTCTGGTTGCTTCTATTACTCTTCTAATTCTTTGAAAGGACAATCTTTTCTTTCTTTTCTTTCTTTCTCTTTTTTTTTTTTTTTTGATCCTCACCAGAGAACATGCTTATAGAAGGGAAAGGATGGAGGGAGGGAGGAAGAGAGAGAGAGGGAAAGAAACATCAATGTGAGAGAGAAACACCAATTGGTTGCCTCTTCTACATGCCCTGACCAGAGGCAGTCAGGGGCAAACACTTCTAGCCTTTGTTTCACAACTCTGAATGTCTTCGCAACGCCTATGCCGGCTACTGTCGGGGAGGTTTTATGCAGATGCTGGCCCTGGGTTTGGGGACTAGCCACACTGAGGCTTTTCAAGACTTCCTGGGTTTCGTCCCATTCCTCACGGGGCGCCCCTGCTACATTTCATTTTCTCTGTCGCCGTTAGTTCCTTTGAACACTAACTTGAAGGCTGGGCTATAGTTTTGATCATGTGTTCTTCCAATATTAAAGTCTTTCATCAGGGGAAATGCTTTCTGACTCCTGGTGGGGCTTTCGTTTATAAACAGACTTTTCACAGTTCTTCCCTCTAATTCAGTCTCCAGTTTAAGCTTGAAATGATTAAAGATGTTGGCAGGAGCCAGAATTGAGATTTTTTTTCCTCTTCTTTTCTACTTGAGGCCGCCGACTCACCAAAAACAGCCTTCCAGCCACAGAGAACCCAAAAGGCAATGCAATTAAGGGCAAATGGTGTATAGGGCAAGGGTTTTTCTTCATTGTAAAGGAGGAGGTGGGATTTGTGGACAAGGGCTGTATCTTATTCTTCTTTGTTTTCTTAGTGCTGTGCATAGCACCAAGCCTATAGCAGGTGTTTAATATTAATAAATACTGAATAAAAGACTAACATGATGAATGGAAGGGTGGCATAGTTTCCTGATCTCAAAATGGGATTGTCCTAATTAAATAAAAATGTAATATTAATTCAAGCCTGAGATTCAAGGCTTGTATCATTTTGTGAGCTAAATAGGATACTGACAGGCATATTTACTTGGGTAATGGGCATATTTGCTTTAGAAGGCAGGCCAAGGCTGAGAAGCCCAGTAGCCTGTAGAGTGCACATGACCCCGATGCCTCTCATCAGCTCATTGGTCCAACGAGCAGAGTGCTGAGAACCAGAATCCCATCTATGTATCCTAGAACATTAAAGGTAAAAAGCCCTCACTTTACAGCTAAGAAAAGTAAGGCTGAGAGAAGTACAGTGACTCGCCCAAGGTCACACAGCTAGTCACCTGAATAGCTCAGGCTGAATTTATTGTTGCTTCTCCATGAAAGCTGACCATTCACATTCAAGGTAGAAAAATAATATACATCAACTCCATCCATACTAGACCTAACGGACTCAATTAATTAACCCCAAGGTTCTTGCCTTGCAATGAAGACCTGGCATATCTAGGGTGCCAGGAGCCAGAGCGGAAATGAAAAAGATGGCTGCCCTAAGGTGGGCAGCACTGAATTCTCAGGGCTTGCTCGACCTTCCCAAGGCCTCAGGTACTCACTGACTGACTGCATGGCTGTCAGGCACAGCACTCACTGAATTCAAATTATGGGCAGTTTCCAATGGCTTAGGAGGTAAGTGGGCCTTTAAAATTATCATTTCAATTTCTTTCGAACTTAAAACAGTACTGGGGTGTGATGGCCCCAAGGCCTCATCCCTGGGAGAGCTCACCTCCAAGTATGAGCGGCTGGAGATCTCAAACACCATCACTGAGAGGCCGCAAGTCCATGTGACATGTGAACGGTGCATCATGCTGCAGCAATTATTTTCTGGTTAATTTTTAACATGTGAGGTATGGAGAACGAAAAAACAGTAGGCTATTTGAGGCTATATTCAGTCTGTGGAAGTGTACCTAAAATGGTGTTTGGCACATAGTAGGCACTTACTTAAGGGGTTGAATGAAAAAAGGTTATGAAAGGTCACCTGACCTACCCATGAACTCCCCAGCTAGAAGTTCCAAGCTGGAGGAGAACCTACATGTGACACTGTATGAAGCGAGACCATTTAAATACTTCATTCCAATATCAGTCTTAAAAAAAAAAAATCCACAAAGGATGTTTTTTCCCATTGTCTCTGGTTAATAGCAACATCTTACACTGGTCCATGGAGACTTCCCAAGTGCAGGCCTTAAATTATCTCATGTAGCCTGGGCTGTTTATGTGAGACACTTCTCACATGAATCCACCACATTACCATTTAGTAATGCTGAGGAAAGAGAAGCAATCATAGCTTGTGCCCATCTAGACATATTACACAATTCTTACACAGTGCAATCACGAAATGGGATTTATTCAGTCTCAGGCACTGACGTTGATGGGGCTCAAACCTAATTTTCTAGAGGACAGCACAATTCTCATTGATTTGGGGAGATGTATTCACATTGTCTTGCTTTGCAGACTAGCTCTCCCAGAGTCCATGCAAAAACAATCTCAAAACATCAAAACACCAGTGAGAACGGTGGGAGCTCTCTTTTCTTTCTTAAAAGCGCTGAAATGACCTTACCTCCAAAAGGCCACATTCTGACATGATGGGAAGTAACATAGCATGGCCCTACCATAAGGCGCTGAATAATCGGAAATGTATAAAAGGATTCCATTATGTGCATGAAATGATTTACCTCTCTACTCAACTGTAAAAATTTGGCATGTCATATACATTAAAATGAAATCTCCCTGAGAAACTACTGAGTTAACTTTACATGGTGTCAGTACCTAAGTAATTTCACCACAACTATATAGGAATTTTCTGATATATTTGTATATATATTTACTTTTGTCTTTCCCTATAAGATCTCTAAATTACGGTTGCCAAATATGTACTGAGAATCTCACTGCAAAATACTTTTCATATATAGATACATGTGTATGAAAAGGTACCTGCCCCCAAGGAGAAAACACATAAAAGCACCCATTCTGATATATGAAACCATTTGTTGAAAAAGTACAGCAATAACAGAGACGAGTAGAGCCAAGGTCGAGGGAATCTGGGAAGGCTAATGAGAAAGAGGGGAGAATATGTACATGTAACTCTGAACTGTACACCAATCATTCGGTATTACTGCAGGTGAAAAAAGTAACAGTGTGTATAAAATCAGAGGGTTACAGAGGGCAGGGATTTTAGAGATTGTTCGTCCAAACCATTCTTTCTCAGTTGAGAACATGTAGGTCCCGAGAAGTCACGTAAGTGGCTCAAGGACACGCAGATCTTCTAACTGACCTGATAATAGAGCCCCCATGTTCTACTGCATCCTAGGACTCCCTGCTATTCAGCCCATCCGTGCTTCATTTCTTTCACCTGGACACAGGTAACTCAATTTAGCACAGGTGACTCAGCAGCGGTGACCCCAGAGTTTCAGTCCCTTTTTAATATGGAGACCTTCTCTATGACTCCAGCTGGAGTGAAAGTGCTAAAAAGTGAGCGGCGGAACGGCACTGCCTACACCACTATACAGTAATGACTGGCTAGTTAAAAGCTGATAATATGTTAGGGTGACACAATATCTAAATTGAGGTCCCTACCACCACTCCTGCCACAATGAAAATGAAGTCAAAATATATAGCTAGATAAAGAAAAGACCCCTAATTTCACGGTACAGTAGATGTTAGGACAAGAAAGGAACTTATACCTATGAGGTCAATCTCATCTTAGAGTCAGGGAATATTAATTTGCTGGCATGCTTTATGCTAGAGAGTTTAAAGGAAAATTGGCACGAATGGTACTACAAAACGTCAACCTCTCTCATGACGCTGAGCAAGAGCAGTAAAAAGGAGACTGTTTTAGTCACCATATTTTACTGCACAAAGAGCTGAATCAGAAAATTGGAATATTAATAAAATATTTTACATGAATTTTGCTGATGAAATAAATACCTTCATGCTCTTATGAAAATCTGATATGTTACAGTCACCTTTAAGGGCAGTGAGTCCCTTTTTGTAATTACTAATAGGGATGGTTTAATTACACCCATAAGTCCCAAGATACTACTGCAATATACTAGCTGGGGGCTGGAGTGCCCACTCTAACAGATTCCTAGATTATCTCGACTCTGACATGCAAATCCCATCAGCTTTGATTCAAATACTTCTAGGAAGGGGTTTAGGCAATATATCTTTTGCCTTATTCATAAAGAAAAATAATCACAATAGCTGCATCGATTTACTTACCTTGTTGCCTCTCTGGGGCACAGTTACCTACTTCCTGGAGAGGAGGAATGAGCTTGTGAACATACTGTCACAAACAGAGGCAGAGCAAGACCAGACAGAATCCAAACATCAGTGCTTTTATTATTGGAAGACACACCTCGGGACCATCCTCTGGATAAGGGAACGGTCCCATTCAATGATAGAAGCCTGCTATGTAAATCAATAGCAATTCACAGGACAGAAAACTGTCCTCCTCGTCCAATAAAGTGACTTTCTTATGAAGAGGATCAGGGGAACCAAGAATGGTTCAAAGATACAGTGCAGCAAGCATCAATCGCATAGTATCTGCCCACCTGCCAAGCATGTATCTCCCACTTTGATTTTCTTTTGCAGTATCACCCTCTTATTCCAATTTTAGCCCATGTAGTTTAGCGGAGTTGACCTCACCATCTGGCGCCTTAGATGGTCAAAGGGCATGAATTCTACCTCCCCAGCCCTGACCAGAGTGATTGATTCAGGAATGAGAACAAGTGTCCTGAGAGCCAGCTCAACACCATTCTGCAGATCTATCGGGGAAGGAGCTCTCTCTCCTGTGCCAGGGTTGCCAAGCTAGCAGGATGCAATCCTGTATTGTTGGTGGCCATGTTTGTCACTGCTTCAGGAGAGCTTTCTAACAAAGCCAGCACAGAGAAAGTGGAGCTGGCATGTAAACCCAAGGCTGACTGGGTCCTCGGATCTAACCATGCTTGCAGCCAGGCCATACCTAGACCTGGTTACTATTTGACGACAACCTGAAGAGTCCTCAAATAGCCAACATTTTAAATTCAGACTTCTCACTTAACATGATAGCTGGCATGTGAGACATCCTCTATTAACCTTCCACCCCCCTCCCCCCGTAAACAAGAATGCATATATAGAAAGGGAAAATACACTGTCTTGAGACTGTATACCAGAGATTAAAAGACCAGAAAAAAAGCTAAGTGTTCTATATGTGTATCTGTTTAAAAAACAAAAATCACAGCTTAAGTTCACTCCACAGACTGAACCAGAGCAGTATGAGCCATGCTGTCTGATATGTTAGCCACTAGCCACGTGGGGCTATTTAAACGAAAATTAAATAGTGTTAATTTTTTTTTTAATTCAGTTTGTCAGCATACTAACTACAGTTCAAATGCTCACTAGCCATGTGTGGCTAATTGGACAGTGCAGACAGAACATTTCCATCATTAGCAGAACTCCCACTGGAACATGCTGGCAGTATCCTGCCCATTCGACATGTGGGGTGTAGCCACTCTACTAACCAGGAATCAAGTTATCACAGAAAATTAATGAATGGAAACATTTGTCAAAGAATTATTTATAATAAAAAAGAATAAGCAACAGCTTAAATACACAGGGAAAGAGTTAAATGATGACACACGCATGTAAAGAAATATTATATAACTGTTAAAAAGGACATTTAGAGAAGTATTTTTTAAGATATGGGAACCACGTGAGTTGTTTTTTTGCAAAAGAAAAAATAGTGTACTGATAACATGAACTCCACAAAGATGTATGCACAAAAAGAACAGAAAATAATCACAATAGCTCATTTTTAAAATGTTTTCTATGTGCCAAGTAATATGCTAAATGCTTAATACACATTACTTGGTTTAATAAGCAAAATATTGAATAGATAGTATATTTATTTTTATTTCACAGGTGAGAAAAAAAATACTCGCCAAGATTAAATAAAAGAAGAAGCCAGCACTGAGACCAGTGCTGATCGGACCTCAGACCCTAGCCTCTCTATCTCTGCAGGGCAAAACATTCACAGTGATGCCTCTGGGTAGAAATACTGTAAGTGACTTTTTCTCTTTCATACTCTTTTGTATTTTCCAAATTCAGTAAACAAAAGGTTATTTTGTAAGAAGAAAATTCTGAAAGAAAAATTCATTGAGTTTGACTACAATCACTGTATGGTTAAAGACGGCTGCGGGAGCGCTGGATCCTCGCTGATAACGGGTTAATTATGAACACGAGGGGCTCTCATATTCTGCGGAAGCTTCTGCTCAAATCTAATTTCTCAAAGTATATTGCTAGACGCTAATGAAAACCCAAGGAGACACACGCATTCAGGAGATGTATAGCCAATGAATTTTCTGTTGTTTTTATAGTGAACAACTTTTTTATATCCTACCATTTTTATGCCAGCTATGAAAAAGATAAATAAATATTTATGACATTCACTCAATTCCACAATAACTACTAAGTTGTTCATGTTCTATCTCTGGTTTGAAATGTGCATATTTTAGTGGCTGGGAGTCTCAAACCTAAATGAGAAAGCCACAGAACACTGTCATTTACAAGCCCTAAGACTACTCATTTGACTCACTACAGGGATTTGCCCTGGTAGCAGTACAGAACAAGCTTCATTAAGGCGGCTGCAGACTTAGACAGATAACAAACCTCAGTGCTGTCCAGCAAACTGATAAGAACACACCAGAATTGCCATGGACGCTGGTTTTACTGTAGTTTTAGCCTGTATCAGAAGCATTTGATCAAGAACAACAAACAAGGCGATTGAGGAAACACAAAAATAACTAAGGACCGATTTCAGCCATTCAACTGCCGTGTAGAAACTTTCCTTTACCAAAAATGACCCAATTTACCCCTTGGTATATTGACTGAATTTCCACTTGAGGGAGATTTAGGTAATCATAACGTACTAATTATAAAGAATAGGACAAGATTCACCAAAGGATGGTTCCTGAGTTTAAAAAAAAAAAAGCCCACAGGTCAATTATCATTAGCCTACGAATGTTTTTTGTTTCTTGTTTTATCTGATTTAGTGCCAATTTTCACTTTTTTATTTTTCAATTACAGCTGACATTCAATATTATATTAGTGTCAAATTTTAAACAAAGGGATTTCACATTTAAAAGACACGATTTCCAGCTGAGGGCCTGGTTACTTCGGTCGGCGTTCCCTTATTGCAACTCTCGGCTGAGCTCAATGGGGTAGCTCCCCGACCCGTCCCCTTGGCCACTTCACTCACCAATGTCCACTGCATGGTCCTGTAGGCACCTGACCTTGCAGTCCTTATAACTGAAGACGCTGAAAGACCATTAAACTGTGCCACACACACCCTCATTTCACCTAATTAAAAATAACCACATTTCTCCTTAGGCTGCTTTTGACCAAAGGCAATAGAAGAATCGAGGGAATTGCAGAGAAGAGGACACTAAGAAAAGGCTATTTCACCCAGTCACAATCTCAGGGCTAACACCGGGGAATGAGGTATCCATGCACTGGCCTGGCTTACCTTCTCAGCGTCACTTGCCCACCACTTTGAGATCCATTCATAGCAACCTCCTTAGAGCTCCCCCGACACGGAAGTGCCCATCTCTACTTTTATCATGGTCCCCTGACCTAGGACATGCTTCCTTCGTGCCTTCATCAATTTTGCATCTTTTCCTGTAGATTGTATACACTATACGAGCAGCTGCAGCTTCTGTCACACTTACCCAGAAAGCCCGGCACAATACCCAGACCACAGTTATTGCATAAAAACATTCAACAACAAATTTCAAGTTGCCTTCAAAATATTTAACTTAAATGCTAACCCTTCCTTACCCTGGCAAAATTCATCTGTTTTGGGGGGGGGTTGTTTTTGTTTTTTGTTTCTAACCTCAGCTAGCACTTTTTTGGTTATACTTAGTCATCACATTATTATCTGTTTATCTGTGCTTCTCAGGCTAATTCTGGATCTTAAGGAGAGAGCTCATGTCTTTTTAATGGCTATAACCAGGGAGCCCACCATAGTGCCCGTACCTGTAAGGGCTTAATGAATGCTGAGCAAATGGATGAAATGATGGAGCATAAAGCCTTTCCTGTAAATCATTGCTCCTTGTAACAGACATGGAGGTACATTTCCCCTTCTCATCACCGTCACCGTCACCCTCAGCCTCACTACCACCACTGCCACCATCTCCGTTAGATAGGGAGCAGAAACCCAATGCACACGGCTTTATGCCAAGGAGCCAGGGTCCACATATATGCCTCAGTGTCTCATGTAGCTCAATTGTAGCCAAGGGGATGGAAAAGATCAGCATCCCGACAACCATGGTCCTTCTACCTGTTGCTGCCTACTCTTTTACACTCTCACAATTTAAAAATAAAATCAAACAATTGCTGGTTTAGATCATGTCCAAGACAAAGTCACCATCCTATCAGCAGCTTACAATGCACCTAGAAGGTACCTAGATAAATAATGTATGCATAATTTAATTCCAATAGTGGTATGCCTGATGTCTTTACCTACAGAACATATCTCATATCTTCTTTCTCTGGAGTTTTCTCTAAGTTATGGATTAATAAACTTTCCCTAAGAATGCAGATTTATTAATCTTACAAAATATTCAGAAAACGAAAATATGTTATTACGGCTATCTAATGTGAATTATGATAAACCAAGTCCCCAGTGTGGGGACAAGAAATAAAGTTGCTTTCTGCAGCAAATTGTGTGTGTGTAGTGGTGGCTTTCTCCCCTCCAGTCAGATTTAGAGTAAACAAAATATCAAGCTGTATCGTGGCCTATGAAGACAAGAGAGGCCACCAATGTCACAGCAAACCATGACCCAATTTCTGAAGGAAATAAGAGAAAACTAGCACAAGGTGGCATTAGTTCAAGATCCTCCTCCTAAAGCTGGAAAAAAAGAAAGGAGACACAGAGAGCGGGTGTCTGTCATCATTCAAGTCTGAACTCTCTTCATTTTATTGAAGCGTGTGCTTTTCAAAGGGAGTAGCTGTGTGACTCTGCAATCCATTTCACGTGTCTGCAGGCGGAGGGGGGAGGCAGGGAGGAACACCATTTGTGCCATGTCGATGTGCACCAGGTACGGTTCTAATTGTGTTGCAGGTGTTACTTCTTTTGATTTATGAAACAATCTTATAAGAACTCATTTTTTCAAATTGAGGCTTTGAGAGTTAAGGGTCTCGCCCATGGCCACAGAGCTACTGGCCAAACTAAGCCTTGGTGTGACAATCTGTAGAAGGGGGATGATAACATCCACCCTGTCTACCTGACAAGACTCTTCCAAAAACCAAAGGAGAAGCTACCCGAATGGTGTGTGTACATACACAAATGCACGCACACACAAAATGCTACAGAAATATGAGATGACTAGAGTGCACACCCACCCATGTATGCACCTGCTGGCTTCCTGTATTCCATCCAAATGTCAGAGCATTTCAACGTCTGAACGAAACCAAAGATTCAGACCTAAAACATCAGTCACTGCAAAGAGGAAAGAAAGGGTTCCAGCTCCACTATTAACCCCTTGGTGCCCCTATGACCTGTGTGCCAGGTCTCCAACCTAAGCAAAGTCTCCCCTTCCACAAAACGAGTGGGCTGTTCTGCCAGCCTACAAAGGCTGATCCAGCTCAGCCTCCCATGATTCCGGAGAAGCCCTGCCCCAAACCGCATGCTTACAGGGCCATGTTTCCATTCACGCTCCCTCTGTCATGTTAAAATACAGATTCACAATCCCATATTCTAATTCACTGGGTCTGTTGTGTTAAGAATGCAGATTCTATTTTGCATCTTAGAAAGGCAGTATATCCTATGCCATACACTTACCTTTAATGTGTAACGTCCCTTCCTGGGTTTGGGGTGGCACCCTGCAATCAAATTCACTAACGCTTCTTGAGCCATATGTATGACTATTCGCACTTGGGAGATCAATAAAGATTATAAGTAGTCTCATGACAGTTCAGGTCAGGTCAGGTCTTGCCACTAAATGAGTTCTAAAAATAAAAATGAAAATAAAAATAAAAAAGCACCCTGAGTTTTCAGAACCCTTCAGATTCTGGAATTGCAGTAAAGGGGACTATATGGTCCTATTTCTAATGTAGGACTCACCAGAACCCAACACTGAAACAGCTCACCCTGGCAAGACAGAGATTCGACCTCTAGCAGAGTCACTCTCAACTTCCTGCAAAGGAAGTGGGGTGGGCTGGGGTGCCCGGGAGAGGGAAGAGGAGGAACCTATGTTGCACTACATTGTTTTTCTTTAGCTCTGCAATATCAACAAACACTTGTGTCAGAGATTTCTTTTCCTGGTCCCTTCCCCTGCTCTGTTGAGTGTGGCAAGAGGCCGACCCCAGCTACATTTCCCAAGCTCCCTAGCCAAAGACTCCCAGTTAGATTCGCTCAATGGGAAAGGCAGGCAGGACACAGGAAGGAAAGTGTCTCTCTCTCCCGTTCTCCCTCTCTTTGCGCTTCAAGTCGGCATCCCCAGAATTGGTCAGGGTTCCAGTCCACCCCTGGGTGGTGCCTACTTCCACCACGCAGCCTCTGCTATGCGTCCGAGGGCCCAGTCCGTGGCCTCTGGTAACACTACACCCTCCCTTAGTGCTGCAGATCTAAAAGCAGGCGGGCTACTCTTGGTCCTTGGTTTTGTTGCCACACTTACTTTCAGCTCTTCCAATGCCTCCTAACTAGTTTCCTGCACTAAATTCCTCCCATTAAGTGGCGTGCTATGTGTCTCCAGACTAGACTCTCACTGATACAAGGTATAGCATTAAAATTATTCCATTCTGCTTGGGTGCCATGGTGTGGTTGGTGTGGGTTTGGGTGTGTTGAGGGGTAGTACAGAGAGGCGCTCTGAACACCTGACACATACTGGCTGGCTCCGTTTCCTCTTTAGGATGTAATTTTAAATCAGCTGCAGATAGCCCACCATGTAAAGAATCGCCCATGTCAAATACTTCTGTTACTATGGGATTTGACAAGAACTACAAAGTCCACCTCCTGACTACTCCCAAATCCTTCTCCCTGCACTGAAATGATGCCCGTGAGCATGAGCGGGATAAAGCACATTCTAGCAAACTGTAAAATTATGCTGTACGCCTTTAGGTTGAGAACCCTTTTTCTGTTGTTGATTTGATAAAACTGGAAGGAAAAAAGGAAGGGAGGAAAGGGAGAAAGGGAGGGAGGACAGGACAGAAAAGGCATGGTTTTGGAATAAAAGGGCCTAAAAACATGTCCCAAAAGGAAATGTTTAAAATTATAACAGAAAGCACTTATTTTGTTTTCGTGGACTCAAAATGGTTCACTATAGAGACACTTTTACCTCCACCACAAAGGAGCTATGGTGAGCTTTAAACACTAAAGGCAGCGAGTATTTAAGGCAAACTTCCTCAAAAAGCAACCACAAGGGCACGAAGGACAAGTCTACAGCGCCCTTGGGGTGCTCTCAGTCGCTAGAGGACGGCACAGTAACGGGCGTGGAGCAGAACAACTGAAGGCAGGATGAGTGTGGTGGTTAATAGACACTGGGCTCGAGAAGCCTGAGAAGGATACACGGCCTAGAAAAGGCGGGCAGAGCGAAGCAGCAAACCTAGATTCAGCCTATGTGGCATGGCCTTCATTTTTTTTTTTTTTTAAGGAAGGCAATGATAGTCCAGTATGCAACCCCCTTCCTCCCAGCCATGTTGACTGACAGCTACTCAGTCATGACTTTGCTCTCCGCTGATACATTTGGAGCAGTCAAATGCATACAGAATGACATCTGGCCCCACAGCTATGAACCCGCATATATAAAACAAAGGGAAAATATATAATGTTGTCAAATTAACCAAGTGGTCTATCCCCTAATCTTGCTTTCCATGAGAGACCCTCTTTTACATCAACCTAAACTAGTTTGGTATGTAATATCTTCATTCCAGAAAAACACAATGAAATGCACGGATGATAGATATGAGAGAACAGGGGCAGAGGCAGAGCACTTGGCAATTTGTAATTTTATCAACATTGGTGGCATAGGGGTAACTTTTGGAGAGAAATAAATACCTGTCCTACATCCTAAAATATAAATATTATCTGAATGAGAAGAAATAAGTGGGAGTGGGCTTATGAAAGAATTAATGACATAAGGAATAAGAGAGAGAGAGAAAGAAAAGAGGTAGGGAGGGAGGAGGGCTCAATTGCCAGTTAATAATCAACTACCCATGGGCCATAATTGGACATCTCTCCCATTATCACTTTTTTGCAGATATAAGTTATAATTTCCATGCATAATAGTCTTTCCTCAAATGAAAAGTGCTTCCAGTATTCCACTATAATATCATCATAGTATATTTGAGAATTTTAAGTCAATATAAGTAGAAAGAGCATTGATATGGGTGCAAGGGGCCCTGGGTTTCTGTCCCAGTTTAGCCTGATGACGTGGACACATGTTCCATTTCTCCAGACCAGTGGCTCCCATGTCAAGGTGGGAATAATATTCACTGATGTGAGACAAGCCTAAAAAGTCAAATTAGACTACAGCTACCAGTCAAAATTTGTCCCTCAGGCAGCCAGGTGACTATGGCCTTCCTGCAATGCTGGGCCAGTGTGTCTGGAGGCAGACTCTGGCCGCCAGGCCCCGGCTCCTATCATGTCACACAGGGTGTCTGACCAGGGGAGGTCTGCGCCACCCTGTGCGCACCCCCTCACTCTCCATGGGAAAACCAGAGATGGCTTTCAAAGGCTTCTCCCAATGGAACCGGGTGACTGGCTGCTACTTGGACTGCTCACACCCTCGCTGGCCTCATTTGTCACTTCTGCACTCCCACGGGCCCACTGGGACAAAGGACATCATCCCCTGCGCTGTCAGCCTATAAAGAAAGGAAGTGATCTGGTCAAAAGCAGTGCTAAGCTACCCACGACCTTTCCCTTGAGGCTGTTCTAAGTATCAAATGAGGGCCTGTAAAGCGCCGAAAGCTTGGTAAGCACTCCATAAGCATGAGTTCCTGCCCTCCCTTCCTAAACCCCACCATCCAGAATAAGAAATACAGGTGGACTGTGAGGAAAACTAACATATAAGAAAGAAATGCAATTTTTAAAGATAGCATTTACAATAGCAACTAAAATATATAAAGCACGTGGAAATAAATTTAACAAAAATGCATACCTTTATGAAGAAAATTACAGTATGTATTGAAAGACAGTTCTAAATAAGAAATAAATAAATGGAGAGAGGTATTCATGAGCAAAAATTCTCAATATCATAATGATGTCACTCTACCTAAATTAATCTCTAAAATGATGTTAACTTCCAATCAAATTTCAAGAGCATTGTTGTGTAACTTTAAAAGATGATGATAAAATGTATATGGAAGACAAAAGGCCAAGAAAAACCAAGACATCTCTGAAGAAGAACATTGTCGGGGAATTGTCCGGCCAAATACCAAAGCTTATTATAAAACTATAATAAAGAAGTCTGATTTAGGCAAAAGACTGGACAAAATACATGCCTAGAAACTGACCCTAAGTGCTAGGATGATTTTTTCCCCATATAGAACAAAATTAGGGCACATTCCTACCTCACACCGCACACACGCACACATATGCACACACACATGCGCACACACGCACAGGCATACGCGCGCACACGTGGATTGTGGATCCTAAGTGAAAAGCAACACAATAAAGCTTTTAGAAGATAATAAAAAAGAATATCTTTATGACATCAGGGTTGAAAAAAGGTTTCTTAAACAAGACATTAAAAGTACTAAACATAAAAGAAAAGATTGATAAATTCAAGTGTATTAAAATTAGGAAGTTAGATGGCAGAAGGTTGGCAGGAATCCAACTTCTATGTGGTCTATGAATTTATTCAGCTTTTCAAAGGAGTAAATTATAGTAACCTTTTGCATTCCCTGGAACTATGTTCTAACCATACATGCCGTAGCTCGGATTCAGCACGTGGTTGGCCTGTCTTCGACTACATCCACAATTGGATTATCGGCACTTATTGTTTCCCTTGAGTATATTTGAATGATTGTGTTTTATATTTAGAACTTTTGTGAGCATGCAATACTGCTCAGAATGTGTCCTACAACCCAAGACCAGCGCCACCACGCATCACCATCAACGTGTGGGCATCACTGGGCAATCACGAGGGCATGGCACCAGCATCGACTGGTTCCTCTTCCTACCCTCTGTGCAGCGTTTGCATTGTTTATGATCACTCACTCCCCAATTCAATGCTCGTTCTGCCCTCGCTGAGATTTTACTACCACTCCCAAATCTGCGGGAGAAATCCGTACCAGTGACATCAAAGGCAGAAACCCTAAGGGTAAATTCTCGGCTGTAATCAATTTCAATCCCCGTGGGAAAAGCTAATCTACAGTGCCCCATAATGACCATTATTTAGTACAAAGAGCCTCACAGTGAGCCTGGAAGACTTCCACTTTCTCCTCTCATTCTTTCTCCCATGCATTCCTCAGCAATATTCAAACGTTCATTCTACATGTTGACATGTGCAGAATGATATATGATAGGGTAGGAAAACAGAAAAGGGGAATGTCACCCATTATGACATGTTTTAGATTATGTGAGCTTTTTCAAGAGGATGTGCCTCACGTGTGTCAAGAGAAATGCTTGTGTTGGTATGAGAGTGCCTAATGGTAACATTCTGTTCCTGATAATAAGTTATTTCTCAGTGACCCTAAGGATGGAACTCTCTCAAAGTATCTAGTGTCCAGGTACTGAGTAATTAATTAGCATTGCAATTTACAATTTTTCTTTTTGATTGAAAGCATTGACATTTATCATATTTTTTTCTGTAATGGAAGTAGATACCTCCACTGAATCAGCTATTTAATAAGACAGACTGGGATAAGTAGTTACTGTCAATGATTCTAAAGATGTCAAGAAAACACAGACATGACTTTCAATAGATGACTGTTACTATTCATTTCCAAGTCCAGATTAAAAAATAAAGAACTGCAACAAAAAATGTTTTCAAGATCGCTGATCACAGAGAATTTCAATACTGTCAATGGATTACAATTTACCCCAATCTTTTTATCCACATGAACTTAATGAACCACATCAGACTACACGCATTTAGTTCAATTCAATCCAGCAGAAACTTATTGAGTATCTACTACATTTCAGGAACTATTGTTAAAAGGAGAAGCCACATTTCCTTCCCCTAAAGAACATATAAATGTCCTTTATTGGACATTTATTAGATAAGATACTATTTTTTCCTTATTATCTCTGTTGTAGCGGGCTACGTAAACTGGATGGGAACCCAATGGGATTCTTTTTAAGTTTTCCCTTCTGAAAAGACTATTCAAAAGAAATATATGGAATGACAAACATCAAATGTAGGATAGTGGTTACCTCTGGGCAGGCAGGAAGGAGATATAATCAGGGAGAGGTTACTAAGGGACGTCAGTTGTATGGATTTATTTCTTAAGCTAAATGGTAGGTACAGAGGTTTGTTTGTTTTTAACAGTATTGTTATTTATATTCTTTGTATGTGTTGAATATACTACCCCTTCAAATCACACATATTACTTTCATGATAAAATTATTAATTGCTATTCCTACAAAACAAGTCATTACGTACAAACATTTCTTCTAATCTACCTCATAAGACACTGAGGCAGCTCCTTGAAATCAAAGTTTCTATGGCAAATAAATGTGGAAAATGAGTTTCTTTACTGGAGGAAATCTCTGAAGCTCTAATATGTCAGTAAATACCAAGTCTTACTAAGAGTAGGATATATAATTCAGTACTTTCCAAACATTTTTAAGCATAGAACATTTTTTTCCCTCAAATGCTCTTTCTTTTGAAATACAACCATCTTGGGAAACACTCTTGTTCCCTGGAACACAGTTTTGGAAAATACTCCATAAAATCATCTATTTCTGCCACATATCCTATATTACAGACACACCCAGCAACACCTATCTCCAAACAAACAGTGTACTTGCATGCTCACCTATCTTTATCCATGTAATTCTTTCAATCTGAAATGCCTTCAACCCCTGAGAAACTCCTGGTCATACTTCCACTTCCAGCTTAAATGCAATCTCTTCCGTGATAACTTCCCCACCCTTTCCTTTCTCCAGGTGGAACAAATGACTCCTCTGGAAGCTTCCAGTGATGTGCAGGTATTTTCTGTACCACATCTCACACCGGAGTAGTCTTTATGCAGGAGGCCGGGTGCCTAGGCGGCAGAGGTTGCACCTGTGCATTTTGGCACTGCTCAAAATGATCCTAGCATCCTAGCACGGAGCCGGGGTCAGACCCAACCTAGGTGCTCAGTAAGTATGTGCTGAGTGGACATAGACGTGATGTCTGTGTGCATGACTAAAGTTGGCTTCCTCAATTTCCCAGATACTCTCAATGCATATTCATAACTTTTCAGTCTGTATTGTCAATTGTGACACTAACAGCAACAACAAAAAACAATGACTGAGAGACAAACTCTGCAGCAGAAACAAGGAGAGACAAAAGAAGACAAGGAATGGCCTAACCAATGGCTAGCGAACAGGTAAACCATGAATCCAGTAAAGAAACAAAGAGACTGACCACCAGAGAGAGTCAGAAATTGGTATGAAGCTCGCAACCAATACATGGGGTTGGTAACTCGGTCTCATTATAATTGCAAGTGGTAATTGCAAGACTCACTGTAGTCGGGCAACACAGCTGACCCGGGTTCACTCTGACCTTGTCGCCTCTGTCTGAGAGGGCACTCCTCTCATTTTTACCCCTTAAGCTAAACCCTTCTTCACCACCGCAAAACTTTTATCGTTTTAGCTGTGAGTTCTATTCAGCAGAATTTCATTTCTGTTTTCCTTTCTCTTTATGAGAATCCCCCACTGGCATTGTAGATTGGTTATATGTCAGGTTCAAATAAAATAAAATAATAATAATAAAAGCAAGCTGGCAATTTCTTTCCAATAGAATATGCTGCATATTTCATGAACTAGAAGCCAGAGGAGTTTTGTGATTCCTGAACCAAAACCTTTTCATATCTGAGGACTAAATGGAAGAAATATACAAAGAGCATCTCATAGCAAAAGAAACCTGATCATTTGCTCTCCAACCTAAGGGAAGTGTTCAAGTGATTCATTGACTTAATGTTTATTTGTTTGTTTTAACACAGGTTCCTATCCTGATACACATTTCGTAGACTAAGTTTAGTGCTAGTTTTCATGTATATAAATATACTACCAGAGGAATATCCATTTTCCAACTGGATATTCATTTTCCAGAACAAAACATCTGGCTGGCTCCTGCTCTGAGCCTGGCAATACCGCCCCACCTCCAAGTTTTATTTTTATTTTCAAGCCACATCTTTGTCCTGATGTAAAAGGCAGTCTGGTCCTGAGGAAGGAGCACTGGACCAAGGGTCCAGTAATTCTGGGTTCTGATAGTGCCTCTCAAGTGTAAAGTTATGTATCTCCCCAAGCCTGGTTTGTTTTCCAATCTATAAATTGGGGGAGTTGACTAATCCACTTCTAGAATTCAAGCAATCAGATAGTTATTTTATTTTCCTGAAAATAATTGCTAAAAAGTACAATGGAGATTTAAGCATTCTGTGTGTCACAATTCCCTTCACAATGAGGAAGAATGTTCAAGAAAATATTTTCAGTATACTAAACAAAACTTTTGCCTGAAATGCTAAAATATATCTCTTGTTCGGTACCCCCTTATTTTGAAAAAAAGATACTATTAGAATACTTAAGTTTCAGGATATCAATGACAAACAAAAAACATTTTATTATCAAAGGAAAGAATTTTTATCTTATTTGAAGGTAATATTAATAACTAAATAACATTACATGCTAGGTACCATTCTAAGCACTTTGTGTTAAGTCCTATAATCCTCACAACAATCTTTTGGGGGAGGTACTCTTATTTCATTATAAAGAAAACTGAAGCACAGAGAAGTTAAATAAGTTGTTCAGGGCCACACAGCTGACAGGGCTAGTGGAGCTAAAGTCTAAACCCAGGCAGTCTACCATCCAAGTCCAGATTCCTAATCACCTGTTACACCACTATTCCCCATTAAATTTCACAACCCACAAGGGAAATAGCTGAGATCACCTCTCTACTCAGAGGCAACATAATACAGTGAGTAGGGCAGATCTTGGAATCAGAATGTTTATATTCAAATCCTAATTCTATACCTTCCTAGCTGAGTGGTCTTGGGTCAGTAACCAACTCTCTCTGTTCCCCAGTTTCCTTATCAATCAAATGGATGAAAATACAAGTATCCACTTTAATTTATCAAAAAAAAAAATACATGCAAAGTGCTTAAAAGGGTACCTATTAATAAGTACTCATTAAGTTTAATTATTCTTGTTTTTATTAACAAGAGAAGTGATTTGCCAAACTTGACAAAGTCAGAAAGTATCTGACTTCAATCCTGGCCCTCCAATTAAAAATGCCATCCTCTCTCCATAGCAGAATTCCACGCTCTCTGTTGCTAAAAGTTACTCTTCTCCTGAAATTCTGTTATGTGCTAAAGCATCCAAGGAAACATTTTTCCCTATAAAACCGCTCAAAGACTCACAGGTAGAAAATATTGTCCCTGTTTGCAAATGATGAAACTGAAGTTCTGAGAGTGACTTATTCTCAATCACTTAACTAGTGAAACTTCTTTTCAGTTAGCCCTAAGTAACATTTAAAGTTCCTGACAGCAGCCTTCAATTTATGCACGTGCCATCTAAAAGACATAAACTGTGATTTTCTCACTTTGTTAGCTTTATTAGTTTGAGAGAAGGATTAAATCCAAGCAAAAACAAAATGTTTGACTTGAGTGAATTATCAAAAAGAAATGCTGCCTCAATTAGATTCTTCATTTGCCTGCAGGGTGGCTCCAGGCATCCAAAATCCACCAACTGCAATTTGTTAGATGGGTACTATCAGGTACCACGCCAAACACCCACCCATTTCAGAAACACTACTTTGAAGGGCAAAGAGGAGTGAAGCAGCATATTCCTCTTTTGCTTTGGGAGAAGAAAATGAACAATAAGTGATACCATCTCTTCCTGGCAGCCTCACACAATGATATGTCTTGCAAATGAAACATACTGTGAAACAGCTTGAGAGATGAGCATCATCAACAATAAGTAATTTTTATTCAGATTTTATTGTTGAGTACAATGAACATGATTAAATGATTCAGATATGCCTATTCAGACCTTAAGCAAACCACCAAAAAAAAAAAAACCTACTAAAAAAAGCCATCTTCTAAATCTGCTTTAGGAAGAGTTTTAATTGCCAACTTGATGTGTAGAACTGAATTCCTACTCTTGACAACCGCACTGTTCCCAAGAAGGTAGTAATACATTTGCACTTCCCACCTTGGTCTTTTCTCTCATCCCTTCAGATCCTCTCAGCGTTGCCAAATAGTTACAATGTCAGTCTTTCAAATCACCATTTTGAACTTCCTAAACCTTTAAGAGGGCCTCTTGTGTATGAAAAAGAACAATAGTGCTTCAAAAGCCATGTCTGCGAGTTCTTCAATACTCCATTTGAATGCTGGGGTTTCAATCAAGGACATCAGCAGACAATTTCTGATTGCTTAGAAGTTGACTTTTATACAGCTTTGATTAGGTCGCCCTTCTCAATAGGAAATCAAGAAAATCCTTGATCCCTTTTAGATTCCAGAATTGTCACCAAGCCTTGTCAGGATAGGAAGTGAAAGAGATGGGGTGGGGTAGGAGGGTGGAGCGTTCCAAAGCCAGCCAACCTCCCTCCATCTCCCATCTATTTCATGCCTGTACAGTTCAGGGTTCCATCCCAAATCACTCATCGCTGAGATAATAAAAACAATGGGTGCTAATTCAGGGGGTGGGGATGGTTTATAACGTTATGGATTTCCCGAAGACCTATAATTGGCGCATAAATGTACAAACGTGAACAGGATAATTAGGGGGTTCTGAACGTAAGCTACCTTTAATTTGTATGATTACTTAAAAACATGCTAAGTGTTATGAAGTGTCAGCGGAACCCCAACAAGGCCTTTATTCAAAACCATAAACATTGTGAAAGTGTGTCGAAAGGGTCAGGAGGAGAGGAGAGGAGGGAGGGACAAGGGATGAGGGATCCTCGCTCTGGGGTCCCAGCGACTTGCAGAGACCTGCATTGTAGCTTCTATCTCCGAGGACCAATCCGTCCGCCCCACTCCGAGGCAGAAAAAGAAGCACTCGCTTCCACAAGCTTTCCATTGGCCCCTCTTTCTAAAGGAGCTAAGCCCAGGCGTGCGCCGGCATCCAAATACACCCGCAGGCACAGACCCACGCGGGTACGCACCCCACCCTCCCGACGCGCGACGCAGCGCGCTGATGCCCGCGCCGCGGCGCTCTCCGCTCCACCCGCCCGCTGCCGCCAACCATCCAGCGACAGCCAGACCGCGGTCGCCAGGCGCCCCGGGCCTCCCCACCCCCACCCCAGTTCTTTAGATTCTCTCGGTCCAGGCGGAAGTGCCAGGCAGACCCCCAACAATGAAGACTTGTGTGATGCAGTTGGGGGTGGAGGGGAGTTTACAGGGAGTGAAACACACAGTCCGGCGGGTCCCGGATGGAGCTAAGCAGGGGCTAAGTGGCATCAGCTGAGAGAGTCAGCTTTCCCTAGCGCAACCCCCGCCCCGCCGCCCATCCCTCATCTCCCGGTCCGGTCCACAAGCACCACCAAAAAAAAAAAAGCGCTTTAAAAAGTGCACATAACAGACGCGCCATCCCACCAGGGGTCACAATAATACTTCGCGGGACGAAGGCAGCGGGAGGAGAGTCCAAGCTGCAGCAACCACCGACGTTTTGAAATTTACTTTGTACACTCATCCAATGGCCCTTTCCGACGCCGCGACACAACCTCCCCCATCACTAACTCCCTGACTCCAGATTTTCTCCTTTCAGGGCTTCTTTACGAACCAAACCACGGGATTTTAAAGTTTCCCTGGGGCGGGGACTGAGCTCTGCATCCGAAGTAGAGCGTCTCGTCTGGAGCAGGGAGAAGCAAGAGGAGTGGGCTGGGGAGGCGACCTGTCGGGGTGGTGGGGTGACTGGGGGGTGGAATGGAGGCGGGGGCGCGACAGAGAGCCGAATCGATGGAGGACCCGCGGAAGGGCTAGGGTCCGCGGAGATGCGGGGTTTAATTCTGATGATGTCTGCGAAAGGATAGGGGTTACTGAGATAGTGAGGTAGATCTGGTTTTTCCACGGGTCGGGGCAGAACGGCAGCGCTGCCGAGGTGTAGGGAAGTGAAAAGCGGGCCCGGCCCGGGAACACCGCGAGTAAGGCAGGGAGGAGGGCTCAGAGCACCGGGTAGCTTTCAGAGTGGGCGAAGGAAGGTACAAGGACGAGTAGAGCCGAAAACCCAGGAGGAAGGAGGTCCCGGAGAAACACAAGTGTTTAGGGTGAGCAGGTCTGGAAAGAGGACCGCGCGTCGTCAGAAGTAAAGAGATCGGGGATTATGGGGGATCCTAATAAGGAAGGTGCAGAGGTCGCCCCCTTCCCCCAGCAAGTGGAGGAAAACTGCAGTCACCGTCCCCGCGGCACCCCTAGCCAAACTCCTGACAGAAGCGCCCCAGGAGCCTTCCTCCGCTCCTGGGGGCCCCGGGTGTCCGGGAGTCGTGTCCCCAACGGGCACCTGCCAGCGCTGAACTCCTGTCCCCGCCGCGCCTCACCTCGGCTAGCCGCGAGCATCCTCCTCCGCTGCCGCAGCCGCCCGGGAAGCGGCTCCCCATGCCCGGCGGGCGGCGGCACTCATGCGCGCTCTCCAGCCCGGGGAAGCCCGGGCGAACGCGGAGCTGGGTCCATCCTCCCGGAGAGCCACGGACCACGCGTCAGAGCAGGGGGAGGAGACCGCCCGGCGTGCAGACCCGCCTCCTCCCGCAGCCCCCGCCCCACCCACCCTTGCACCCGCGGGGTTCCTGTGGCGCGGCTCACCTGCTGGCTCCTGGGCCGCTGCTTCCTGGCCTCCCGCCGCGCGCCCCTCGCCCGGGCCTCGCGGCTCCCGCTCCCGCTCCCGCTCCCGCCCGGGCGCTTTCTGCGCCGCCGAGCGCGCTCCGAGAGCTTAGCCGAGTCGCGGTGGCGAGGAGGAGGAGGAACAGCGAGCCAGCGAGCGAGCGGGGGCGCCGCGGATCGCAGTTGCCCCTCTGGAGCCCTTGCGCTGACTGCCCATCCCGGCGCCACGGCGAGGGAGAGCCAAGCAGAGAGCACGGGGTCCCCGCCCCGACCGTGCGGGCGGGAGGGTGTAAGGGAGAGAAGGGGGAAAAGCTACCAGACTCGGGCTTCACAAAGTGTCCCGTGTTTTTGTCACTGTCACCCCAGCCTGGTCTCCCTCATTTTTCCCTGAGCCTACTCTTTTATCCAAGCCTCCCAGCAGACGCACACCCAACTATCAGGAGTGCCAGAGGGCGAAAGCTAAAACCAGGGTCCTTCGAGGGCGTGTTGCCCCCACGTCCCTTGGCAGGAGGGGGCGCTACCTCCCAGCCGCCAAACCCGGTTTGGCAGCTCTGGTCCTCACTGAGGCTTACCAGGCTGAATTGGGCGGAGGCTAGGGAACGACTGCGTCTGTCAGGTTTTCAGCAGTCCTAGGAGGGACTCTTGCCCCAGAGGATATGCAGTTAAACCCCAACTCTTCCTCTTCCTTCCCACCCTCCCCACTCCCTTTCTTAAAATGCCTGGGAGAGAGCAAGCCTCAGATTAAAACAGGAGCAGAAGGCCCCAGCTCCCTACTTCTGGTCCTAGCTTACAAGGAGCCAATAAACGGCAGAAAGCATTGTGTCCGTCTAGAAGTTTTTCTACCCTGAGACTAGATTCAACTCCAGTAAATGCCTGCTGTCGTATACTGGCCTCCAGAGGCCAGAATGCCAGGTGTGAGAGGAAAAATTAAATCAAGGGCTGCCCCATTGGAGCAGGGAGCAGAAAAAAGAGACAGGCAACAGTTCTTTAAAAAGTTTATTTTTATCCTTTTTAGGGGCCACATTCCTGTCCTCCAGCTGTGTAATAATAAAGCTAATGTGGTGGATTTGAGTTTTGTTTTTTTTTCCCCTCATAGCCTCTGTCACTCACCCATGAACATTTAATGAAGCATCTAGGGTTATTACTTCCAGAGTCAATGGGCTAAAAATATTTAGCCTAATGCACTCCTTGTGGAGCCAATAGGTCCATGGCTGGTATACACAAAGTCATGGAGAGACCCTCCCTTTCTCCACAAAATTCACGACCCATTAAACTTATTCCGTAATAACAGCTTCTGTACAAATGGAGGCACCAGCAAACGGAGGCTGTCATGCACCTCCTGAAAAGATAGCAATTTACACAGAAACAAGAAAAATGTGTGAGGTCATTGGCAGGATGCAATCTTGGGAGAACAGTTGATCAGAGGAAACTCCCAACAAGATGGAAAGGAGGTATCCCTGCCCAGTACTTGATAGACCATTTCTATTTACTTCTGAGGGTGACCAGTGAAGCTAACGGTGGGGACCAGAAAACTGGCTCAAGCCTCTCCAACTTTTCCAAAGTTTTAGACAGTGGCCAGAGTTGCCAACAATTAAGATTCGTTTAGTAGGAAGTTCAGGCTCACCCAGGCAACTCTATTGAAATTAATAAATCGTTTCAATTTTCTCATCTATAAAGACAGACCTCAGGAATCTGAACTCAGTGCAAAGAAAACAGGGGACATTGACAAATCAAGAAGACACGGTTGGCATAAGAAGAAAGAGTGTAGAAAACTATTATGCACTTCAGGTGGCTGGGGTAAATGAAACCTTAGGTCATCGAACATAGGTCTAACTCTGTATTGATTCCACCAAAAAAACATTAGAAAGTTTCTCACCACTTTAGGGGACAGCCAGGCAACATCAAAACCACTTACATACATTTTACAATCCTGCATATAAGAGTTGTTGCTCTCGCCACCCTTCTTCCACCTTGTTGTGTTTTTAATTCACATTATGATTAGAGAATTGAAGGGAGTATGAGACAACTGAGCTGGCAGAATAATAGAAATGGGAGAGGCTCATGTAACACTCTCTCTCTCTTCAGTGTTGGTCAGGGTCCACCATGAAACTGAGCAAATTCCGATTAAATCCAACAAGCTGCAGCTATTCCCAACTCCAGGTTGAAAAAGAGCACATGTGAAGATTCTAACTGCATACAGCTGCCCGAAGACCTAACAGTCTACTGGTTTAAGTCAAACCAAATTTTAAAGTACTATTTTAACTTATTATGCTAAACATGTCAAGAAATTCATCTAAATTTTAGGGTGTTCTTTCTTTCTTATTGTTTAAATAACAATGTCATTTGTATTAAGTGTGGTACAAGGGAAAAATCAATACGCATTCCTTTATCATCTACTCTGAGACACGACAAAGTAATAAGAACAGCAAAGGTATACAAAGTCTGTCCAGAAAAAGTCCAGCCATCGTTAATTAAACAAGAATGGTTTGCACCACATCGATATAACCTGGTAGCCAAGGAGAGCAGACTGGAATGTGCAGGCATGAACGATGATGACATCACTGTACTATCAGTGGGGTCAGTAGATGCTATTGAGAGAGCATTTGTACTGTGTGGCCATCGCATTCAAAATGACTGAGCGAGTAGTCATTTTTGAATCTGCATCAAATCTTGCTTCAAGCTTGAACATTCCTCCACAGAAACTATTCGGACGATTCAGAAGGCCACAGCTATGGGCAACTGGTGATTGGCAGCTTCATTATGACAACGTGCCTACTCGTGCATCATGTTTCCTGCAGAGTTTTTTGGGGAAATATCAAAGTATCCAGGTGACTCAGCTGCCCTACAATCCAGATTTGGTGCCCTGTGCCTTCTGGCTTTTCCCAAAACTAAAAAAAGAAGAACTATCAAATCATCAATGAGATTCAGGAAAATACAACAGGGCGGCTGATGGCAATTGGGAGAACCATGTGAGGTCCCAAGGTGCCTCTTTTGAAGGGGACTGAGGCATCATTGTCCTGTGTACAGTGTTTCTTGTAACTTCTTCACTAAAAGTCTCTATTTTTCATATTACATGGTGGGACTACCTTCTGGACAGATCTCGTATGTATTGTTTATTATGTTCCAGGCACTTTTTTGGGTATTTACGTACTTAACTCATTTAACCCTCACAATAGCCCACTGTATTGCTGTGTACTGGATAAAATATAGACTGAAATCTGATGGGCCTGAGTCATCTTTGATAAGTTGCTTACCTCTCTGAACTTCAAAATTCTCAATTCCTCAATGATGCTAACTGCTTGGTAAGACACCTGCCTCTGAGATTGCTGTGAGCCTCGAATGAGATAATGCATTGGACATGGCAGGAATAGGATAAGTCACATGTAAAACATCTCTGTCCAAAATAATTCCAAACCAGTTCATTATAAATCAACAATAACATTTACAGAGTCCATTCTATATTTCAGGCACTGTACTAGACACTGGGAATAACGACGACAAATCGGAAACAGATCCTGCCTTTGAGAAGCTCAGTCAACTGAATAAAAAACATGGACATGAGTAGCATGCAGATGAGCAAAAAGGCGTTTTATTGAACATCACATAATTCAGCCCTGTGCACAGGATTCTCAAGACACTCAGAGGGGCAACCTATTTAAGTGCTGTTTGAGACTGGCCCATGATTGAATGCAAAACCGAATGTCAGAAATCATAAATCCAACTGGTAATAACTCCTCTTCCAAAGAAAGGAATGCAAAACAATTCATTTTGTGTACTCTATATTATTTAAAATTCTGTTTCTTTCTACAATTGTTTTAAATACACCTCTCATTGGGTGGAGGATAATAAAATGAGCTTGTGATGTAAGATCTGAGGATTTCAAACACAAATTACTACTCTATTAATTAAATAGTTTATAGTGCTTGCATATGCCAGGAATATGATAATGTTTCTATACACATAAGGCTCTCAAATTAATAAAATTTTTAATAATGTTCAGTAGGAACATTTCTGCCAAGTTTAGTAGAGACATGTGTTGAAAGTATGCTAACAATAGAATGCACAAATATCAAAGGTGAATACTAAAGGTACATAAGCCTCTCACATAGTCCCTTTCATTCAAGTTCATGTTCAAACTCAGATTATAATTACCTATTCAAAAATGTTTACTGATTGCTTACCTTGTGCCAGGCACAATGTTAGGCACTGTCAGAGGGAAAAAAGGAAAATCAAAAATAAACAACTCACAGCAATATGAGGGAAACCCACCAACACATTGCATTGTGACAAATGCTACAATAGTGCTAAGTACAGGATGTTGTTATAGGCTCATCAAATTGGGGTATTTACCCCAGGGTAGGATGCCAAGAAGTATTTGTTAAGGAAGGGATATAATCTTGAAAGATAACAAGTAACCAGGAAGGGAAGGATATTTCAGGCAAAGAAAAGAGGATGTGTAAAGGCATAGAACAGATTCTTCTCTGGGGGTGGCTGTAGTTGGCCCTAGGGAAAAAAAAAATGAATAAATTGTAAATGTTCTGGTTTGCCATGTTTAGGACTCTGGAATTTAATGTAAAAGTAAAGAGGTTTACTTAAAAAAAAAAAGGAAAAATATTTTGCAAAACTTACATTAACTACATTTCAGGTACTTTTCTTATATGCTCTAGACACAAGTATTGGGTTAGCCAGAAAGTCCATTACGATTTTTCTGTAAAATAAAAGACATTTTTCGTTTTCATCAATAACTTTATTGATTTGGATAGTTTGAGTATGTTGGCTATCTCATGCTATTGGCTTCTAATGGGTAGAGACCAGGGGTACTGCTAACTCCCAATGTGTAAGACAGCCCCAGAGCAAAGAATTATTTGGCCAAAAGGTCAAGAGTTCCAAGAAACTTCTCAAACCACTTTTGACACATTCAATCAGACATAGCACCTTCTCCACATAGTGCAGAAATCTTTTTTTGTATTTTTACCTTTCTTGAAATAAAGCATAATATGCCAAAAGTGTTGCACATTTTCTTCCATCTTCAATATTAAAATGGCTGCACAAAAATTCACCAATTTTGATGAGTTTTTTTAAAAATACACACTGATACGATGGCTGTCACAATACGATCTAACAAAATTGTTTCAAATGAAGTTAAAGACAACTAAGCCCTTCTAGGACCAACGTACAGAAAATACGTAATGGACATTTTGGCCAACACAATAAAATATCCATTTGATATTTTTCTTCTGAGATCAAAAAAGCAATAAAAAATTTTTGTATATGGCTTCATCAAAATAGAAGATCCTGTCTTTTGTGACACTGCCTTGCTTGATTCCAGGAAAAGGTTGTGTGGCAGTATTACTGAACTTAACTCTGGTTTATAGTCACTATAAATAGCACTCCTTTTATTTTTCCACGGATGGGGTGGAGGAGAGTAGCAGCAATGCAATTGCATTTATGCCACCAATCTACTCTTTTTAGCTAAATGCATAGCAGAAACAAAGTGGAGAGCTAAAGTGATTGTCAAAGGGCTCTTAAGTCCCAGTAGAAACCCCCAATTTTTTTCACTCATAAAGTGGAGCTTAAGGTGATATTAGTACTTGAAAATATGAGTAGACTAAAAGCTGAGAGAAAATGACTGAGTTTCTGATGCCTAGGGTGTATGTGGGGCAGAGAAAAGAAGTAGCACTCCATGGAACCTAGCTGCGGTGAATTTTGTAGCTACTATGTTAAAGGTATGACAGATATGTCATACTTTTGCCTCCATGGTGCCATTCCTCCTCCTTCTGTAAACAATGCTTAGCTTTCTTTGGGGAGCCAGTCCCGCACCAAAGAATTTCTTTTTATTTAGTTCTGGTAGAGCTGACTCTATCCCCCGGCTCAAGGGATGCACAGTGCAACACATTTCTTGGTCACAATTCAGGGATGGTCAAATGGGTAACCTGTGTACTTCTGAGACAGCGACTGGGAAAATTGCTTTCTCTTTACCACTGAATTGGAAACTGGAAAGATATTAAGCCTGTATCCGTAGGAGCCCTTTTCATAAGAAAAGTCCTTCAGAGCATGAAACTAACAGAGAAGAGAAAAAAAAAGACTACAAGATTTTAAAAAAGAGAGAGATTTATGAGGACATTGTTGAAGAGCTTTAGTTTAGCCAAGCCTGAAACCAACTACCATTTTCCCCACAGGTTTTTCAGATACATCAGCCAAACTATTCCCTCTATTATGTAAGCCAGTTTGAGTTTTTTGCTCCACTTTTGACCAAAAGAATTCTGTCTAGTATTCCATTACATAAGAAACTTTTGATATGTTATCTAATTTAATACTTAAAGAACCCCAGGGCTATTTGTATATATTTATACTTGTCTTTGTTCTAAGGAGAACCTGAATTCACATTTTACAGGTTAGAAATAAACTCAGAAGTTTAAATATTTTACTCAGTTACACAGCTAATCCAACAGACAATTGGAAAAAATTAAAATGTCATTTACCATAGTGTAACACAAAATACTTAGGAATTAATTGAACAAAAGTTGTACAAAGTTTATGCACCAAAACTTGCAAAATATTGATGAAAGCAATTAAAGAAGACCCAAATAAATGGAGAGGCATACCATGTTCATGGTTTGGAAAACTCGATACTGATGTCAGTTCTTCCCAATTTAAACTATACATTTAACACAATCCTAATAAAAATTTCAGCTTGCTTTCTGAAGAAATTGGTAAGCTAATTCTAAAATGTATAGAGGAAAACAATGGGACTTGGCATAGCCAAAACAATCCTGAGAGAGAAGAGCAAAATTAGAGAGCTTATCCTACCTGATTTCAACACTTACTATAAAGCTACAATAATTAAAACAGTATGGTATTTGTATTAGCACTAAGGAAAGATAAATTGATCAGGATAGAGCATCCAGAAACAGATCAACACATGTGTAGTCACTTGACTTGATATTTATTTGTTTGTTTTTACAAAGATGCCAATGCAATTTATAAAGGAGAGAAAAGTCTTTAAAACATGATACTAAAATAACTGTATAAATATATGGAAAAAAATTTTATCTCAATCCCCACTGCACACCATATATGGAACAAAGTGTAACTGCTAAAATGCTAAAAGTTCTGGAGGAAAACCTTGGAGAGTATCTTCACAATTTAGAGGTATGAACAGATTTCTTAGAGCAGACACAAAAAAATAATTGAACATAAAATAAAAACATGATAAATTGGACTTTATTAAAACTTAATATATGTGCTGATCCAAAGACAACATTAAGAAAATTAATGGCATGCCACAAACCTGGAGGAAATGTTCACAATACATATATCTAACAAATGACTTGAATCCAGAAAATATAAAGGACTCTTACTAATTAGTAATAAAAAGGTAAACAACCTAATTAAAATGGACAGGACACTCAAACAGTTTACAAAGAAGATACATGAACAACCAGGAGTTACATGAAAAAGTACTCACCATCTAAGGAATATGCAAATAAAACAATAAGGAGATATGACTTCACACTGACTAAAATGGCTAAAATTTGGAAGACTGACAACATTAAATATTGATGAGAAGGTAGAGCTTTCATAAATTGCTGAAGAAAGTGTAAAATGGTACCACCATTTGGGAAAATTGCCCGGCACCTTCTCATCAAGTTAAGCATACAGCTACCCTATGGGCAATTACAGGCATTCCTCTCCTAGGTATTTACCAAAGAGAAATAAAGCACACATGCACACACACTACAAACTTTAGAGAAGCTTTATTCATAGTCGGTCAAACTGGAAACAAATGTCTTTCCTCAGTAGAATGAATAAACAGATTGCAGAATATTATATAGTAGAATACTACTAAGCAAGAAACAAAACGCACTACTGATATATGCACCCAAATGGATGACTCATAAAAAGATGCTGAGTAAAAGAAGCCAGACAGATCAAACTACTCTTAAGATCTATGCATTTTAATGTCTTTTTAGAATTTAATCTTTATTGTATTTTTTCCCCTTACTATTTATTCCCCTTATACCCTTCTGTCCCCAGCAATCACCACACTGTTGTCCATGTCCATGAGTTCTTTTTCCTTTTTGCTCAATGCTTTCACCCCCTAATGTCTCTCTCACTAGCTGTCTTTTGTCTTAATTTAAAAAAAAAATTAATAAGCAGGCACAGAAAAGATGGAGCATATTATACTCTCAGATATAAAAAGAGTACTCTATGCTATTCATGGCACTGCCAAAGCAATGTGTAAAAAAAAAAAAGTATCCTTTAAAATATACTAATGCAAGAATGGTTAGACCAATAACGCAGGAAGATTTCCTTTTCTCCACATCCTCACCAACACTTGTTTGTTGATTTATTGATGATAGCCATTCTTATAGGTATGAAGTGATATACAGCATGGGGTTCCCCCCGCCAAAAAAAATAGAACTACCTTATGACCCAGCAATTCCACTTCTGGGTATTTATCTGAAGAAATATAAAACAACAATTTGAAAAGATACATGCACCTTTGTGTTCACTGAAGCATATTTACAATAGCCAAATATGGAACTAACCCAAGTGCCCACCAATAGATGACTGGATAAAGAAATTGTGGTACTTACATACAGTGCAATATCACTTGGCCATAAAAAAAGAACAAAGGCTTACCATTGCAACAACATGGATGGACCTAGAGGGTGTTATACTAAGTGAAATAAGACAGACAGCATAAGAAAAATATCATATTATTTCACTTTTATGTGTAATCTAAAGGACAAAATAAACAAACAAAACAGAAACAGACTCATAGACACAGAGAATGAACTAATGGTTGCCAGGTGGGAGGGGAGCTCGGGGATGGGTGCAAAGGGTGATAGATGAAGAAGCATAAACTGGCAGTTAAAAAATAGTCACAGGGATGTAAAGAAAAGCATGGGGTATGTAGTCAATAATATTATAATAACTATGTATGGTGCCAAATGGGTATTAGACTTATCAGGGACATCACTTCATAAATTACATAAATGTCTAACCATTATGCTATACACCTGAAACTAATATAAAATAATATTGGGGGTGGGGGTGGGAAGAAGGGTTAGACCAAAATGGAGCACCCTTCAGAAAATAAAAGCGTCATCCAACAATGATGTGGGTGTCATCAGAAGGCCAAGAATTTCCTGACACGGCAGTTCATCAGATAGAGGTTGGGTGATGGCCTGATGGGAATTCAGTAGAGAAGCTCCAGACTCAGATGTTGGAATGGGGTGAAAGAAAGGAGTTGTGAGTACGAAGACCTTGGGCTTCTCCTTGTAAACCACAGTATTCTGATTCCTTGAAGAGCTCTTGTCCAAAAGCACTGAAACCGTAGTCACACTCCAAATGGTCCCCCGAAAGCCAATAAGAGGCAACAACTCTATATCAGGCAGTCCTGCACAGTTTAATTTGTATGAAAACCACATAAGGAAAAAAGTTGCCACTCTTTCTGGAAACATACTGATGCAAATCACACTTTATATTTTTTTAAATAAAAAAATGTAATTGCTCATTGAATTGTAATATGAATGCAAATTAACTTACTGTAATTATACTGTGCAATTTTCTACTTTAAAAACTTAGAAAATGGAAGAGACCTGATAAGTAATTTGAACTGTAATTCTTCATTGTGTTCCTTCATTATGCAATGGTTACCATAAGCAATTTGCTCTGTTTTAATGTAAAATGTTTTTAGTTACCTTAGCATTGACAGGACTCAAATGACACCATTCAATATATACAGATACGATTTTCCCCCCACAAGTATACTGTGGAAATTATAACAAAATTTATATAGCACGAGGGAATTTATGAGGGATTCATAATATATTTTCATTTTGGAATCTTTAGCACATTGTCTCTCTACCCTATGCCCTAAATGTGGTGTAAATTATCAGGTAATTCCTAAGCAAATAGGAATCAGATGATCAGCATTCATGCTTTAATGACAAGACTTTGGCACAGAAGTAAAGAAAATGAGTTCTAGCCCTAGCTCTGCCACTAATTAATTGTGAGACCTTCTCCATTCTGGGCCTTGTTTCCCTCATATGTAAATTGAAAGGTTGGGGTAGGTGATTTCCAGCTTCCTTCCTGAGTCTTCCAGGCCAAGATAGCTCTGTAGTTCCTCTTTACTTTGCATTGTTTAAGCAACATGAGTGACAGTAAATGAATTTATTTTGAATTAATGATGGTCTGAATGAACCACAAACCCCTTAGTTCAGCCATTCATTTCTAAAGAATGTCTAACACAAAGATCATCTATGATGATGCAAATATTAAAAAAATAGTAATTACCCGTTTTCGTGCTAATAATAATTTGCATGTCGTTCTCTCAATGTGGATTCCGTTAACTGCAAGGCAAAGACACAGGGGGCTGGGGATCTCATTAAGAATCAGCACAGGGCTATGGGAAGAGAATGGTAAGGGTTGGACTCACAGACCTTGCTCTGGTATTTCCTGTGGCTAATAACCACACCAGGTCTGGATAATTTCATCTCTTGGACTGGATTCCCTCGGCTACTTCCCTGGATGTTTTGAGAATTAAACACATAATGAATGGAAAGGCATTTGATCACCTGTATTTGTAAATGTCTCCTTTAATTTTCTCAATGACCCTGTGAAGTAGGTGCTACTTCTATGTCTAGTTTTCTAGAGAAGAAGAAAAAGGAGGAGAGGGAAAAGGAGGCAGGAGAAAGAAAAGAAAAAGAAGCTAAGAGAAATTAAGTAACTTGCTCAGGGTCACAGCCCATGACACTTAGGCTATGCAGAGGGGATAGCGACATCCCTTCAGTTTCTGGATTTTATGATAACACATACACTATATGTAATTTATTTCTCTTGACATGTATGATGTTCTTAGAGAAAGTTTCATCTTTGTCCAACCAAGAATACTATGAACCTCCATTCCTCTGCTATAAAATGGCAATAAAAGTATCTACATTTCTCTAAAAGATAATCTTTAGTTTCTACTTTAGCATTTATCCTACCTAATCCCATTTTTCCCTTCTCAGAAACCCCAGTTTCTATTTGGGGAAGTATGTGACTTCTCAGAAGCTGACTCTCCCCTCAACCCTGGGTTGCGTATGACCTAAGTAAGCTAAGCCAGTTGACAGGCCTCATCCCTTGGCCAAAGTGGTTGATTCAGGAGTTGGCAGAGAACTTAACCTTGTCCAGTAAGACTTAGGCTGGAAATACTGAGACAAAATAGCCTGTAGCCCAGAAAGCAACAGCTAGGCTCCTAAAGGTAACAGACCTTATGATAAAGCTGGACCCAAGGAGCTCAAAGCAGAGACACGAAGAGAAATCACATTCTGTCACATGACTGAGTCACTACCTAAAGCCAGCCCAGTATCACCTTAACAATAACAGGAGCCAATAAATCCTTTCTATAGTATAAGCCAGCATTATTTCTGACTTTCCACCAAAACCATGCCATCAACTCAGAGAAGAGGTTCTAAGTATATAATGAAGTAATGAATGAGAAACAGTGAAAAAGCTACACAATCATAAAGTTTAATAATGTTAATTATGACAGCAATGACAATGATGGCCAAAGTGAAGGAGGAGGTGAGTGTCTGAACAAATATGGTGCTGGAATTTCATTTCCTCTTGTTTCCCCAATTTATCTCACAATCTTCGAGCAGCGTACTTGTATATACCCTTGGTCAAATCACAACAAATGGTGGATTTTTTTCTGACCATGCCTTCTACATATTTGCCTCCATTCTTTTGTTCATCTTATTTGGCCTTCCAGTATCACCTTTCCCCATTCCTATTTACTGAAATTCTTTCCAATCTGTAGGACCTACTTTAAATGCTCTCCCCCTTCATGCTCTCTTTGGCTTCCTTTATATATTCTACCTATTTATAATCTTGATCACTGCTACACGTTGGGGCCATTTTACACATGTCTGGATCCCCCATAGAGATTGTAATCTCTTAGAGTAGATGTTATGCTCCTTATAAACAGCAGAGAAAAGGAGGTGTATGCAACATCTACAAATACACTAATATTAAGGGTGTTTTAGCCAATGTGGTCGTAATTCGACCATTGAACGATCATCAACTGAAAGCATGTGAGGAGCACCTTATGAAGAAATGGGAACTCCTTATAATTAGGAATGCTTAGACCACAGCCTAACTGGGAATTGTGAAGAAAGACAGGAGAATGGATGGCAGGACAAAGAAATAAAGAAGTAGGGAGGAGGGAAGGAAGGAA
>PVJD01010793.1:0-50912 GCA_004026545.1 Mormoops blainvillei
CTCTTATGAAGCCCTCATTATTAAATGAGATGACATGGGAGGAGTGAATCTGATTGGGAACATCAGAGAAGGTTTCCAGGTGAGAATGAGTCAAGTTGAGCCATGGAGGCTGACTAAATATTGTGCTTGTGGGTGAGATAGGGTAGGTCCATTCTGCTTTTGTCTCTGGTTTTGATAGAAGGACCCCTCCTTCTATCTAAAGTCATTCTTGTTTCATATGCTCTGTAGTTCATTCCTTTCATCTTCTCAAGGACCTAATGATGACTTATGCTCTGCCAAATGCAAGTTTCTGACTCTAAGAAAAGAATAGTCTTAATAACATTTATTATAAATATAATTAAAATAATATTACTCGCCTAATTTTTTTTTATTATAAACCTCTCAACTGTGGTTCTCAGTTTTTCCTTTTTATTAGCACTGTGTGAACTTCATACCTGCCCATTACCTGGGTTTTTTTTTTTTTTTTTTTGGTGTTATTCCATCTGAGAATGAACTGCTTTAGCAAGATACAATAGCATCCTAGAGCTGCTACAGCTCCTGGACACCATTTACATATGAGGAAGTAGTTCTGGAAGAATGAAGCCATTTACAATCTTACTTCTTCCCTTTTATAGAAAAATAAAAGTTTATGTTATACACCTTCCTTTTAATTGTGCTGAAATCACTTGCTATCTGAACAGCCTTAAAAAAATGTAATAGTCTTCTATATTTGGATGTGAAAAATCAAAACAAGAAGATATTTCACAATGGAATATTAGCTGTGACTAATATTAGATCTCCTAAATCCACTTCTGATCTCATAGACACAAATTCACCCCTGTCCTGGTGGGTGAAGCATTTCTCTTGATCCCAACTCATTTAGTGGTGCTATTGCAATTTCATTTCATTCTCTTCTAGGCATGGGCAGAGGTGACACTAACGTTTACTTTAGAAAAAAGTGAAGCATATGTGGATAAGCTCTCAACTCTAATGTTTTTTTGAAGAAGAAAATACAATTTCCTCATAAGGAGGTGTTATTTTTTTAAGAAGCTTTTATTTATTTTTAGAGAGAAGGGAAGGGAGGGAGAAAGAGAAGGAGAGAAACATAGATTGGTTGCCCCTCTCACGAACCCAGCCGGGTACCTGGCCCACAACCCAGGCGTATGTCCCAACCAGGAACCAACTGGGTGACACTTTGCTTTGCAGAATGATGCTCAACCAACTGAGCCACACCAGCCAGAGCTAGAGGATGTAATGAAGAAATTAAATAAATTCAAAAAGTATATTTCTTTTAATAAAATTTTTTATTTAGTTTCTAAAGGAAATATATGCATTTGCATTACACACTTTAGAAAAATAGGTGGTACAGCCTAGCTTTGGATAGATATTTGATCCTTTTTTTTTTCCAGCTACACAAAACTCCATAAATCAATGGCAAGCAGATAGTGTCTCATCTTTAATGGAGAGCCTTGAATGCACACTGTGAGCTTATGAATATTCTGTTTTTGTATCTAAGTGAAAAACTTTTGAGCTTAGCACTTTTCCCTTTTTTCTTTTTTTATCATTGACACATTAGTAGGCTCTATTAACTCAGAAAATCAAGATGATTTCTATTTCTATACTGTCAAAACACTCTATGAATAAGAACATATTTCACGCTGTGCATTTGAAGTCCCAATAAACATCATAGATGTGAGAATTTGAAATGTGGAGTCAGTCTTGACTATGTCACTAACAGACAAAGGTAAGTTAATCATTGCAGAAGTTTATTTAGGTGAGTATTTTATGGGCATTGGATGTCAGGGATTAGGCCCACTAAGGACCAGGGCCATGCCTTATTCATGACCAGATTTCTTGCTCCCCACTTCCCCTCACTTTTACACAGACAGCACCTAGAAGGAATTTTACCAAATTTGTTGAATCTTTGAAAATAATTTGTTTCATTTAAAATAAATTGATCTTACATTTGCACTTTTGGTGCATTGGATTCTTATGGCTAATCTCCCACTGCATCATAAGACATGCTTATACTTAAATTTATGATGAGTGCACAGTTTAAAATTTCTAAGACAATTCCATTTCGATGTAATGTAAACTTTTAATAAAGGTGCTAATTACAAGCATTTCTAAGTATGGTTTTGATTTCATAAATCTATAAGCTTTTACTTATAGATACATGAGCAAAAAAAAATTCCTGACGTGCTCCAGTGCTAATGGGGGATCCAGAATATTGAAGATTTGCAACTATATTTAGATCAATAGCATTGGGTCTGTTCCATACTAAATTAGTCAGCTCAGGCCGCCATAACAAAATACCACAGACCGAGTGACTTAGTAGCAGAAATTTATTTCTCATGATTCTGGAGGCTGAATGCCTAAGATCAAGGTGCTGGTCACTTCAGTTCCTGGAGAGGACTCTTCCTGGCTTTCAGATGTCTTTCTTCTCTCTGTGTCTTTACGTTGTCTCAATTTACACACACACACACACACACACACACAGACACACACACACGACACACATACAGAGGGAGACAGAGAGAGAGAGAGAGAGAGAGAATGAATGAGAACAAATTCTATCCTGAAGGCCCATGCGGCTCCGTCCAATCCTAATTACCTCCCAGAGGCCCCATCTTTAAATATCATCACATTGGGGGCTAGCACTTCATCATATGCATTTTGGGGGTGCAAACATTCAGTCCATAACACACAGATCTCCCTTCCGGTTCGCCACTGCTTATCTGTAGCCACTACCTCTACTCTGTCAAGTCAGCTTCTTTGCCTCTGACATTCCTGCTGATCCAAAAGGTGAGCTAAGAGAAATGAGGAACATAACTGATGAGTGAGGAAAATGAAATAAAAGCACAGTGGTGGAACGAATTAAGTTAGACCACTGTTGGGAGTAGAACCAATGAAGCGGTCAGAATGTTATTATTTTAACCACTGGAAAAAATTTAAAGTAAAATCCAAAAGCATATGAAGTTTAGTGAGACAAAGGGTGATAATAGGTGCACCGAAGTGGCATTAAGACGCTTGCCAAGGGACTTCTGGAGCAGGATGGCTGATGACATCGAGGCAAATACCAACCCCAAGGATGGATGGCCATGGATACCTAGGGGATTTCTCAGAGAGTATAGTAGAGATGTGTGGGTTTGGGGGCTAAGAGGTGTCTTCCCTTGAAAAATCTCAAGTCCATGTGTCTGCGTACTATAACGGTTGTCCCATTTTTTCCCCCTTTATTTCCCTCCACCCTGCACCCCCTCTCCCTTCCAACATCCCCTCCCTCCTTAGTTCATGTCCATGGGTCATACGTTTAAGTTCTCTGGTTCCTCCATTTCCTGTACTATTCTTAACTTTTCCCTGTCTATTTTGTACCTATCAATTTTGCTTCTTACTCCCTGTACCTTTAACCCCATTCTCCCCTCACACTCTCCCCACTGATAACCCTCCATGTGATCTCCATTTCTGTGATTCTGTTCCTGTTTTATTTGTTTGCTTAGTTTGTTTTTGTTTTTTAAGGTTTTGTTGTTGTTGGTTGTGAGTTTGTTGTCATTTTACTGTTCATTGTTTTGATCTTCTTTTTCTTAGATAAGTCCCTTTAACACTCCATATAGTAAGGGCTTGGTGATGATGATAACTTGACCTTATCTGGGAAGCACTTTATCTGCCCTTCCATTCTAAATGATAGCTTTGTTGGATGGAGTAATATTGAATGTAGGTCCTTACCTTTCATGATTTTGAATACTTCTTTCCAGTGCCTTCTTGCTTGTAAAGTTTCTTTTGAGAAATCAACTGATAGTCTTATGGGAACCCCTTTGTAGGTAACTGTCTCCTTTTCTCTTGAGGCTTTTAAGATTCTCTCCTTATCTTTAATCTTGGGTAATGTAATGATGATGTGTGTTGGTGTGGTCCTCTTTGGGCCCAACTTGTTTGGGACTCTCGAAGCTTTCTGGACTTGTATGCCTATTTCCTTCACCAGATTGGGGAAGCGTTCTTTCATTGTTGTTTCAAATAAGTTTTCAATTTCTTGCTCTTCCTCTTCTCCTTCTGGTATCCCTATGATTTGGATGTTAGAAAATATAAAGTTGCCCCAGAGGTTCCTAAGCCTCTCCCGATTTTTTTGAATTCTTATTTCCTCATTCTGTTCCAGCTGAAAGTTTATTTCTTCCTTTTGTTCCAAATTGTTGATTTGAGTCCTGGTTTCCTTCCCTTCACTGTTGGTTCCTTATATATATTTTTTTATTTCACTTTGTATAGCCTTCACCTCTTCCTTTATTTTGTGACTGTACTCAATCATTTCTGTGAGCATCCTGATTACCAGTGTTTTGAATTCTGCATCTGATAGGTTGCCTATCTCCTTGTTGCTTAGTTCTTTTTCTCAAGTTTTGATCTGTTCTTTCATATGGACCATATTTCTTTGTCTTGGCTCACCCATTGTGAGGGGTAGAGACTTAGTTATTCACTAGGGCAAGCAACCCACTTTGCTGCATTGTGGTACTACATGTGGGGAAGCGGTCAGAGAGGGAACAATGCCACTAGCTCAGCTCTTTTCCCGCTTTCAATCACTTTGTCCCTTCCCACAATGAATTATGCCCTTTTTGGTGCTGCCTTGGTGCTGATTTCTGGGTGTGTGGGCTTGTGTATGTTTAGGACCCTGTGGGCTCCTCCAACAGACTCTCCTGTGAGAGGCAGTTTCTCCCACCACTGCAACCCCCACAGGTTTTATATCCAGAGGTTTTGAGTTTTTATTTTCCCACTGCTGTGCTGGAATCTTGGGTTGTGCAATCTGTTTTGCTCCCCAGTTGTTCCTCCCAGCTTATTCGCATGCAAATGTGGGACCACCAGGTCTGCCAGCCACTGCCTCGCCTTTCTGGCCTGCCAACTGCCATCTTGCTGTGTGTCCTCTCTGCCCTGGCTGCCCATCCCCACCCTTCCTACCCATCTGGATGATTGTTTCTTCTTTAACTTCTTGGTTGTCGGATTTCCATAGTTTGATTTTCCAGTAGTTCTTGTTTTTTGTTTTTAAATTGGTTGTTATCCTTTTCATTGTGCAAGGAAGCAAAGCATATCTTACACCTCTATCATGGTCAGAAGATCGAGAAACTTCTTAAAACCCTCCAGTCATGTCACTCAGTGTGGGTGTGGAGATAGCCAATTAGCTGAGATTGTTTTTACCCTGGCTCTGTAGTGATGACTGGACATTGAGATCCCAGAGTGTGGCTCCAGGGAAGTGCAGCCTAATTCAATGGGCATACAGAATACGTTGCTTTCCTGTGATAATAGAGTTACTGCAGCAATGTTTCCACTACATAAAACCTCTGGAAATTTGTGTCAGTCCTAATAATCCCTCTAGAGCTAAGAGGAAACCAGAACACCGTTTCTAACACAATTTGTCAATCAAGATTTGAGTTTTTCCCCCCAAAATATCATTTGTTCAAGTCGTGGTAGCAAAGAAAGACTAACCATAGAAGAAGGATCAAAGAAGTAAGTTAGTGAGTTCTACTCTTGAGATCCTTCCTGGGTCTGGTTTTTTTCCACTTGATCACTCTGTTTCTGGAACTTAAAGCCTGCAGTAGTTAGAAAAAGCTACTGATGCTTTAGCTATGGTGCTGCTATCCACACCAATAATTACGTCCATTAATAGGAGATTCTTTGGATCAGGAATCATGTTATTAACCAGTATACCTTAAGTACTTCACATTTTAATGAATGGAATAATTATCAGTGAACTTGATTTTTCTGAAAACAGAGACAAGATGGGTGTTAAGAAAAATGACAGTATTCATAATGTATTCCTGACTCAGATGAATGAAAAAAACACAGTTCTTTCAAAACTGGCATCAGTGGTATGCCAGGTTCACATCAAAGGTTTACTGAGAAGGTCATTTCCCCCTTTCATTTCCCTTCAGTTTCCTGGAATGGGATGATGCTAATAATAATAACAGATGCCATATGCTACATGCTTATTATAGTTTAAGAACTATGAAATCTACTTTACAATAAATAGAATAATGCTACCGATAGCTAATATTTGTTGAGTACTTGTTCTGTGCCAAGCAATAACTGATTTATATGTAGTAACTACTTAAACTGTATCAGTCCCATGCTGCAGGTGAGAAAACTAAGGCACAGAGGGAGGGAATGGACCCCAGATCACAGCTGATAGGTGTGGAGACAGGTGCTGAACTTCGGCATAAGTGCTGGCTCCTGCCCCCTTTTCGGTGCCGCTCCTGTGTGCTTATGCTCCCTCCAAGGCTGCCGCGGCCCTCGGGGGGCTTTTGTACAGATTTAGAAAGTGTATCTTCCTCCATAATAAAAACTATTACAAGCATAAAGCCATTCTTTAGGAGTCATATAAATTGAATTATTAAACATGAAATAATAGATGTTTTGAATTCTTAATCAAACTTTGGAAAATAGCCACTGGGATATAAAAATTGTTTCAAAATATACATCTTGCTTTCACAGACATTAAATTACTATGGCAGATTGAATGCTTACTTTCTCCAATATCTCCTTTCTGTAGAAATGGTTTCTAGACTTGTGTGACATCTCTTCTGTGACATTTTAGGCCTTAAGGAGTTTATACATTTTAATTTTTAAGAAGATATTTTCTCCACTGGTGACTAATATTAGAAAGGTTAAGTATGTCCTGAGAGCTATAAAAGTATTTGGATGTGTCTGATAAATTATTCCTGTAAGTATATTGTTTTAAATTGTCCTAAGAACACTTAACGTGAGATGGGCTCTCTTAACAAATTTTGAAGTGTACCATACTATATTGTTAATGACAGATACAATGTATAACAGATCTCTAGAACTTAATTATCTTGCTCAACTGTAACTGATGTCTGTTGAAAGGCAATTTCCTATTCCCTCTCTCCTCAGCCTTTGCTTCTATATATTTGACTATGTTGGATACCTTATATCCATGGGATCACGCAGTATTTGTCCTCCCGTGACTGGCTTCTTTGACTTAGCATGTCTTCAAGGTTCATCCATGCTGTCCAGAAGGCAGGGTTTCCATCTTATTTTAAGACTGGATGACATTCCACTGTAGGCATATATCACATTTCCTTTATCCATCCATCCCTCAATGGACGTTTAGGTTGTTTTCTTGGCTATTGAACATGGAAGTGAACATGAAAGTGCAAATATTCCTTCTATATCCACGTTTTGATGTTTTTGGATAAATACTCACAAGTTGGATTGCTGGATTATATGATAGTTCTAGTCTTAATTTTTTGAGGAATCTCCAATATTGTTTTTCATAGCAGCTACATATTTTTACATTCCCACTAACAGTGTATGAGGGTTCCAAGGTCTCTCCATCCTCACCAACATTTATCCTTTTTTTTTTTTTGATAATAACCACCCTGGTAGGTGTGAAGTGGTATCTTATTGTGGTTTTGATTTGCATTTCTTTGATGATTAGATGATTAGTGATGCAGAGCATAAAAAGGTGTACAACATTACTGATCACCGGGAAAATGTAATATTTTAATGAGAAATAGAACCATTTTTTCAAAAATGCCTTAAAGTTATTGATATGGCAACACTATCATATTCCTTACCAAGGTCATCCTTAAATATAAATTGTAATTTTTTACAAAATTGCAGTAACTCACATTCATCAATTTTTTAAATTACCGATGCCATCTGGAAGAGTACTTCTCGAACTGTAGTACGCATTAGAATCATTCAGAGATCGCATTAAAATGCAGATTCTAATTTATTAAGTCTGGTGAAATCTGAGACCCTGCGGTTCTAAGACTGCCCCAGGTAACCGGCGGATAGCTGATGTGGCTGGTCCACAGACCCCGCTTTGAGTAGCAAATATCTAGGACAGTGGTCACTGTCATAACCTTTTAAAGGCAATACTATTACAGTCAATACCAAAAAACTTGTTTTTGAAATTTAGTTTTGGATCATAGCTGGGCTGATAGTGAGATTTATTGGTGAAAGAAACCTTTTTCCTCTTTTCTTTTTCTGGTAATTTAATATCAGAGAAGCTGGTGTCAGAGTCAAGAAACTACCTTTGCTTCAGCATCAATGATAAAATTTTAGTAAGCAGCACCGCTTCGTATTTCTTCAAAGAATTTCTTTTCTCTTTTGAGTCTTACAAAGACACATTTGACTGAATTTTGGTTCCTGCGCGTTTTGCATGTAGCATTAAATATCTTTTGTAATGAGGCTGCAGTATTTTTAAGAGGAGTTAACTTTTGTGCTGCTAGAATCTCCATAACAAAGATAATCGATTGCCATATTAAGTGAATGATTACATGGTAACCTCTAATTTATGTCTGAGTAATACCGTGTATATTATTAATGGGAAATAAAGATTTGTTGTTAAATAGATATTTACATCATCATGGACATGTTTATAGATTTAAGTTCAGAACTCGGAAATATTATCTTGATATGATAAACAAATATTTGATGAGGTGAATTGTACCATATATACAGCACCACATTTAACCCGTGCACTAGTAATGGTAGAGGACTTTTTGACTCACATTTTCAGATACCTACCTTTAGATACACAGAAATGGAACTCGCTGTGTGAAAGCACAAGTTATTTTTGATGTTCGATCAACAGGTCTTTCGATTATCAAACTGTGTGTCCTCTTTATCAGGCAATGGTTGCAGTCTACTGATTTTGTTAGAACAAGATGTAGTGCTGCTATCTGCTAGACAATAACCATAATAAATAGACAAATTGCCTGTTTTTTGAATTAATAAATTATGATGAAAACCTGACAGTGGTTCACAATGATCAACTGTCAATGATGTGAGTGTTGCCTTGTGAATATGGAGCTCTTGGGTAGCACACAATGAACAGCCCTCCAAGGCCACCCTGGGTGCCTCCCTCAGCATGTCTCATCCAGGGCTGTTTTCTCCTGGTCTGCCAACTGCAACTGTACTTGTTTTATTTCACCCAGGATTTCCACTCCCAAATTAACCCCAAGAAGTCAGTTGTGGAGAACTAGGTAGGACATGAAGTATAATGTAGTCATCACCAACAGCAGTGATGAGATCCACTTGGGTTTCTGTGTGGAGGTCTTTTGGAGAGAGAATTGGTGCTTGTGGGTCCTCCATCTATCAAGTTTGTAGGTCACCTCTAGAGCAGAAAGAATACTGAAGGCCTTTGCATTTAACAGGGAACTCGTAGGAGCAGGTAGGTATCTCAATCTCCATAGATTTATCCAATCACAAGAGCAGATCCTACCACCAGCCAGTACACCATACAAAGGAAATAACGTGTACAGTTTTTCCTTGCCCAAGGACTACATTCTGGCTTAATTTCTATGTAACCTAGACTGGAAATTCAAGTATATGATACAAATGCTATGTTTACGAAGGACCAGTGGAATCATGAAGCCCAATTTCTTCTCCAGCACAGTGGTTGCCTTTCTAGCTTCCTTGATCACCTCTCTTCTCACTGTGGGTTTCCAACGATAGGCTGCTCAACAGCCCATTTCATTTCAGCCCATTTCAGGAACCCAGGTCTAATTACTAGAAATATTTTCCCTGTATTATGTTATCTTAATTGTCAGTTAATTAGTTGCCAGTTTTCTTGTAACTTCCTTTGTTAAAATTATTCTTACTGGAACAACAAAGAATTTGATCTTCCAACATAGAGAGTGAGGCAAAAGTAAGTGTACAGCTGTGAGTACAGGAAACACAGAGCTTATCGTTATATTATCATTTATTATTGTGTTATTTTCTATATGAACTATGAATTTTTTTGGAAGGCTTTTTCAACACATTTGTCCATTTCATGACGGGTGATTTAGGAGCGCACCTGCCCACACTGTGCTGAGTGTTCAGCAGTTTTTGACCAAAAATGGTTTGACCCCCATGCCCCACCCTCCCTATTCACCTGACCTCACCCTGAGCAGTTTTCTTTTCTTTCCCTAGATAAAAAAAGTCCTTAAAGGGGAACATTCTGCCAATGTGAAAGAGGTGAAACAAAAACCTGCAGAAACACTAAAAGACATCAAAATCAATGAGTTAGAAAACTGGAGCAGTAGAAAAAAAGTCTTGATATGTGTATTGCATCAAATGGAGAGTACTTCGAAGGTGACTGAAGCTTAAACATGTAAGAATAAATACACAATTAAAAAAAATAAATTCCATTTTGGGGGGTCCTTCTCTGTATAGTATTCTCCTTGTATAGTATATCTCCTTGATACCTTAAATATCAAAAGAAAATGTATCCTAGCATGTAATATAAGAGCTACACTGCTATCAAAAATACCACTGAAAAGAAATGCACTACAGACTGTAACTGATTATATAGTAATGTTCAAGTTCATTTAGTATAATTAGCAATGAAGTCAATTAATATATACTGAATGCAGTGGATGCCCATGGAAATAATTAAGCTAATTGTCTTTGGGGACTCCATGTTGCAGATTTCTTTTTCAATTTGCCATGCTCTGTCCCACGCTGCCTCTCCCCCTCCTCTTTCTACTTCTTTTTATGTTTTCACTTGAGATCAATAAAGATCCCATCAGAATTTAAATTGTAAGGATTCTCATGGGAACTCTAACTCCCTCCTTTCTTCTTCCCTTTTAGCTAGGCCTAGTTTTTTTTCTCGATGAAAGATTTGGACTGAACTTGAATAAATCATGATTCAGCCTGCTAATGAGCAGAAGGAGGGTGCAGACTGGCTTCAGTTTCAGGGGCAAGGTGCCTGTGGGTGGCCGTGTGGCTGAGGACAGCTGTGCGCTGTGTGGCTGTCTGAAAGTTGAGGGGATGGCACATCATTGCCCTCAGTTATCCTTGGTAGGGAGGGTTATTGGCAGAGAGTGTAAAAATGGGACAATGCCCCCTACTAATGACCAATACGAACATGGCCTTGTAGGGCCAGTGGATATGCTTGGAGTCCTCCTTCCAGAGGGCTCAAGGAGATATGAAAGTCTCATGGCTTTTCCCAAAAGGTTTATCTACCTCTCAAATGCAGAATCTAGAATAGTTCTCACAAGACATTTAGTAGGAAAATTGGAATCATTGTGAAAGGAAATACTTATAATTCTACTTTTTCTTTGATTCTTCCACCTTTCAGCTCTCTGTGCCTAGAGAAGCAAAATCAACAAATATTAAGTTAATATCTATGGAGGTTTCTTGCAGCAAAATGATCAAGCTGAGAGAAAATCCCTACCTTCTAGTGATTTATAATCAAATTGAAGGGGGAAGGATGAGAAAGTCATGTACAAAAATTATTCAGGGTCAGTATGTTATTTTGAAATAGCAATAAAAGGGGGGTGGTTTATATAAAAATTTATATGCTATACATCAATATATTTCAAATGTTCCAGTTTTAAATATTATATTCCATGAACTCCATAAATTACCCAAATGTTCTGATGATGCCAGTTTTTTTTATAACCTTCAAACTCTGTTTTTCAGTGATATTTTTCTCCTGAGTGATGCCAAAACCTACTCAGATCATATGTTCTGATTTATAGTCAGATAATTTTGGCTTCCTCATCTGTAAAATAAACTGATCTGGCTTATTCCTGATGTACTTTGGGGTTCTAAAATGCAATGACTCTGATATTTAGGTGCGGGTTAAATACTTTTGACCTGAGAGATTTCTTCATGGTGTCTATCCCTGAAACTGCCAAATCTTGGACACAGGTATTTTCTTTAAAATTTTAAAAAAATTTCTGTTAGTCATAGAAAAATAAGAAGATACAAATGAATGAAAATGCACAACTGCCAGGTTAATTGAATAATCCTATATACTTCCCTTTCCCTCTGCCCCATCCCATTTCATCCCAGGTAAGAATTCTGATAATGGTAATACCATGGCTCACCTGAGGGGTTATCACCACACACTTATCATCCTGGGACCTGCCTGTTGCTGGAACAGGGATGCAGTTCCACAATCACTTCCTGAAGGCCCCTCTTTCTAGGGCCATTTCTTTTGATTTCATTTCTCCAGTGTTTGTCTGTTTTCTAATGCATTGATTTCTGCCTTTTTCTTAGGGCCCTCCTTCTGCTTACTTTATATTTCTTAATAAAATTTATTTTTTTATTGTTGTTCAAGCAGAGTTGTCTCCACTTTCCCCCCACCAACATCCTCTGCCCCTCCCACCCCCACCTCCCACTCTTAATCCTATCCCCCCTTGGTTTTGTCCATGGGTCCTTTATGCGTGTTCCTTGATGACCCTTCCCCTCCTTTCCTCCATTATTCCCCTCCCCTTTCCCCTCTGGTTACTGTCAGTTTGTTCTTTATTTCTATGTAGCTGGTTATATTTTGCTTTCTTGTTTGTTTTATTGATTAGGTTCAACTTATAGGTGAGATCATATGGTATCTGTCTTTCACCACCTGGCTTATTTCACTTAGCGTAATGCTCTCCAGTTACATCCATGCTGTTGTGAAGGGTAGGAGCTCCTTCTTTCCTTCTGCTGAACAGTATTCCATTGTGTAAATGTACAATAGTTTTTTAATCCACTCATTTACTGATGGGCATAGGTAGCTTCTGGCACTTGGCTATTGTAAATTTTGCTGCTATGAACATTGGGTATATAGGTTCTTTTGAATTGGTGTTTCAGGATTCTTAGGGTATAATCCCAGCAGTGGAATTACTAGCTCAAAAGGCAGTTCTGTCTTTAGTTTTTTGAGGAAATTCCTACTGTTTTCCACAGTAGCTGCACCAGTCTGTATTCCCACTGACAGTGCACTAAGGTTCCCTTTTCTCCACAACCTCACCAACATTTGTTATTTGTTGATTTATGATGGCCATTCTGACTGGTGTGAAGTGATATTTCATTGTGGTTTTAGTTTGCATCTCTCTGATTGCTAATGGTGCTGAGCATCCTTTAATATGTCTCTGGGCCCTCTGTGTGTCCTCTTTGGAGAAGTGTCTGTTCAGGTCCTTTGCCCATTTTTTAATTGGATTGTTTGTTTTTCTGGAGTGAAGTAGTGTGGCTTCTTTATATATTTTGGAGAGCAAACCCTTGTCTGAGGTATCATTGACAAATATATTTTCCCATACGATTGGTTCCCTTTTCATTTTGCTGATGTTTTCTTTAGGTATGCAAAAGCTTTTTATTTTGATGAAGTCCCATTTGTTTATTTGCTCTTCTTTTTATAGTTTATTAATGCGAAAGCTTACATCATGGATTTTAGGCCTTTCTTTTGTCTAATATAAGCACTTGCTTTCCCTTTAAGGAATTTATTACATGCATACCACAAATTTTGGTATGTTTTATTTTTAAAATTTTTACAGTTCAAAATATATTCTAATTTTTTTGTGGTTTCTTCTCTGACCCATGGCTTTTTAATAAATATGTTGTTTAACATCCAAATACTTGCCCTGGCTGGTGTGGCTCATTGGATTGAGTGCTGGTCTATGAACCAAAGGGTCATCAGTTCAGTTCCCAGTCAGGGCACATGCCTGGGTTTCAGACCAGGTCCCCAGCAGGGGGCACATTAGAGACAACCACACATTGATGTTTCTTTCCCCACCCTTTCTCCCTCCCTTCCCCTCTGTCTAAAAATAAAATAAATAAAATCTTTAAAAAATTTTTGAAGCAAATAAAAGTTTTTATGCACAAAGGAGTTTTGTCAATTACTTTTAAAGACAAACAAGGTACAATTCCTCAGGTTCTTCTTATTCAATGCTAGAAATTAAAATGACAGGGCAAAAAAAAAAGTTTTTCTTTTAATGTTAGAATTACAAAGCGTTTTATTTTATGTATTTACAGAAATTTATATTCCAAAGCTTCTAGAGAAGGGTCTCTAATGTTAATACATTTTAAAATTCAAATGTAAATAATCATATCTGTGGATCACTGGTAATTGTTAAGAGAGAGTTCATAGTCTGGGAAATTCCCAAAAGTACTCTGACTTTAGCTTTTACAAACAATGTCTTAAAATAATTGTTCTGCAGAAAAACTTACACTGCTAGACTACTGTAATCACTTTCCTTGTTCATTTAAAGTGAGATTTTGTAGTCACTCAGCAATGGACCATTTTTATTTTGGTCATTTTCTAAACATATATGGATGCCAGGCAAGGGAGTAACCTGTTTATATCTAAACAATTTCAAGCAAATGAGAGTTTTATTTAACTTTTAAAAGTTAACTGTTGACAATGTATACATTATTTTTCTAAAACTGCATTCAAATTTCACACACCTGTCACTTCATAAAGGGGACTTCAAGTTGACTTACATGCAGTAAAACTATAATCAAACCTCATTTTGAAAAATAATGATTCTGTTAAATTAGTGACTCACAAATTGGCTATTTCTTCTTCATTTCTAATAAAAAATCACTAAGAAACATAAAAAAATACATTTAATATATAGAACAGCTTTCTAAAAAATCACTCTCTTAGAAGTACACAGTGAAAATGTTTTAAAACTATTCTAAAAAATTAGCTACATTGAAAATAATGGTGTATTTTTTCTTTGTTTTTGTCAAAGACTTTCCTATATGATTCCTTTATTAAAATTTCAACTGATTATATGAAAGATAGAATGAGTAAATATTTTTTATTAGTCCTATTCATTTCTTCTACTTTGCTTTTAGAATGAGAGGCAGTGAAATTTTGAAGGTCATCGTACATATAGTGGAAAGAGCTAAACTGCAGAATGTGGACTCACACAAAAACAGACATAATAAATTTCAAGGGGACTTTGATATGGAAGCAAGTAGTCCTGTAGTCAATGTAATTTGGTGGTGAAGATTGAGATCTTTGATTGCGGATCACAAAGGAAAACCCAGAATAAATATTGCAGAGTAGATAACATCTGGGGTACCTCATGCATTTGTTCCTTGGTAATTTCACAACCCTGTTGGAAGATGCTCCCAGTAAGAGCCTAGATCTTTGATTCATTTAATTCTTCTGTGAATTTAACAAAGCACTTTGGTGAAGAATTATGCCACCAGACTTTCTGTATGAGAGGGCCCCTACAAAATACCAGAATTATCTTCTGGAGGGCAGGCCCCTTGTGGTGCAGGCTTCGCCCAGTAGCTGAGTATTCTAGCAACCCACCTGTATCAGTGTGCCAGCTGGCCTTATTGTGAGAGGCTGTGTTTGGCTTCAGTGAGTTCTTTCAAAGACTCTTTCAATGTATTTTCTCATTTCATGATGCGTGATTTAGGAGCACACCTGCCTACACCGCACTGAGTGTTCAGCAGTTTTTGACCAAAAATGGCATGACCCCTGTGCCCCACCCTCCCTATTCACCTGATCTCACCTCAAGTGACTTTTATTTTTTGTTACCCTGTATGAAAAAAGTCCTTAAAGGGAAACATTATGCCAGTGTAGAAGAGGTGAAACAAACAAACAAAAAAACCTAGCAGAAACACTAGAAGGTATGAAATAGATGAGTTCAAAAACTGTTTTTGAACAGTGGAAAAAGCATCTGAATAGGTGTATTACTTCAAATGGAGAGTACTTTGAAGATGACTAAAGTTTAAACATGTAAGAATAAATACACAAATTTTTATAAATAAATTCCGGGTTTTTTGGGTTCCCCCTTGTATGTTGCCTCTTCATATTATGCTTTGTTATTAAATCTTTAATTCCTCAGGAATAACTGAATTTGTTTCTGCACTAGCTCACATTTTCCATTTTTACTTTGTGAGGAATTAAAATCAGGAGGAGTACAGCTGGGATCTCACAAGGAGTCTCATCTCTTGTACATAGCTATTGCATGAGAAATGACTATCTTGAATGTAATGTGCTTATCATAGCAAGTTTGTTGAAATGATTCATAAATAATTGGGGCATTCTTCATAGTATCATATCACCTACATATTAAAAAAAAGATTCTTTGAACATTTGCTTTCCTCAACAAGTTGATTTTGTATCAGCTCTGATGGCTAGAGACTATGGTGGCCCCAGATCCTTGATAGAGATACAGTGGCCAGGTAACCACCCTCAGGTCCTGTGGACTTGCAACTTCTGGCCTTCTTGACTTGAAGCTGACTTTTTTAAAATTAATTTTTTCTGCTATCTTTTATTTGTCATTGTTATGCTCTTTCCCTATTCTTTTAGTGTTTATCCTAGAAAAATCCAAGTGAATCATTGATTTATCAATGTATAATATTAATGGATAGTTTTACTCTACTCTTGGTTAATACAAGGAGCTTAAAACATTTGACTACATTTACATCATTCCCAACCTACATATTATTTATTATGACACAATGTTTATTGAGATATACTCACATGTTTGCAACTTTCTTTACTGTTTTTTAATTTACATTTGTTTTTAGAGAGAGGGGAAAGGAGGAAGAAAGAGAGAGAAACATAGATGTGAGAGAGGGACATCAATTGGTTGCTTCTTGTATATACCCCAAACCTGCAACCCAGGCATGTGTCCTGACCAGGAATTGAACTGCGGAACTTTGCAAGACGATGCCCAACCAACTGAGCCATACTGGTCAGGGCAACTTCCTTTGCTTTTAATTCTTTTTGCATTTTTTTGCCTCCTAATCTTCTGCAGCAATTGTTTCTCTTTTCTCTGGAAAACATCTTTTACAAATATCTTTCAATACAGGTCCCCTAAAGGTGGACTCTTCCAATATTTTTAGCCATCCGAAAATGCCTTTATTATTGCTGGGTGCAAGCTCTAGGTTAGCAGTTTCTTTCTGATTTCTGTTGTTGATGTTGAGAAGTCACCTGCCAGTCAACTTGCCCTTGAAGGCAAGTTGCTCTGGCTGCGTTAAAATTTTCCCATGTTTTATCCAGTTTCACTATGATGTTTAGGCATGGCTTTCCTTTTATTTAATTGGTTTGGGATGTACTGGGATTCCTCAATACAAAGACTGATGTTTTTTAAATAATTTGGAAAATTCTAAGCCCAAATCTCTGCATATGTTGTTGACGTCCATTCTCTCTCTTCTTCTTCTAGATGCTAGAACTTAGAATTTCTGACAGAATTCTCTGCTTATATTCTCTTCTGTGTTTTCCATGTGTTTGTTGCTTATATGCTGCAGTCTGGAGAGTGCCTGCTGACCTGTTTTCAATTCACTGTCTCTTCAGTTGTCCAATATATTGTTAAAAACTCATTAAACTCTTAATTTTGTTTATGGATTTTTCAGTGTTAGAATTTCAATTTGTTTTTTTTTTTCAAATCTGCTAAGTCATTTTTTATAGTTGTCAGTTCCCTGCTGAAATTTTTATAACTTACTTTCTTTTCCCTGAAAATGGTAAGCATAGAGACTTTTTTGATTATATTTTATTACTGTTAGTTCTGGCTCATGATATCTTTTCTCTTCATGCTTCAGTGTGCTCTGGACACTGTGCTTGAAAAAGCATTTGTCAGAGTAATTTGAGGCATAAGATGATATTCCCTTCCCCAAAGAGGGGGGCTAACAATCTAGGGTGTCCTCACTGCAGCTCAAACCTGAGATTTTTAAGGGCTATTGAAGTTTCTAAAAGTGAGGCTGCTATTTGGACAAGTGTTGGTTTATATTTGTTTTGCTGCTGCTCCCAGGGTGTAGTCCTTTGGGGCCCCAATTCCCTGAATGGGGTGGGTTCTGAATCTGACTTTTCCCCCTTAGCTCCAAGAGGCTATCAGAAGCACTTACCAGCTACTTCTCCCAGATCAGCAAATGCTCTTTTGAACCTTTCGGTTCGAATTTGAAAAATGAACCTTTTCCCAAGTCCTGGATTTTTGTCCTGTAATTCCTCAGTATTCTTATATATCTTTGATGCTTAAAGTATTTTAAAATATATTTTAATCAAGCTTTTGTGTATTTATTCCCAGAATTTGGTTAGATTTGATTAAATTAATTAATCTTTCATTATGCAAAGGAGAAACTCCTCAGGACTTCCATTCTACTTTCTTGGTCTGCCTTTCTCTCTTTTCTCTCTTTCTCTCTTTCTCTCTTTCTCTCTTTCTTTCTTTCTTTCTTTCTTTCTTTCTTTCTTTCTTTCTTTCTCTCTCTCTCTCTCTCTCTCTCTCCTTCCTTCCTTCCTTCCTTCCATCTTTCTTTCTTCTTCTTTCTTTTCTTTCCTTTTTAGAATATTGCTTGAGTACATTTTCTCAGAAGAGTCCATGAAAGGTAGATCTTTAGATTTCTTACATGTCATTTTTTTTTAGTTTCATGTTTATTAGCAGTTAGTTATATTTAGAATTGTTGCTATAAAGTCATTTTATCTCAGAATTCTGAAGGTATTATTTTGTTATTTTCAGCACTTATTGTTACTGATAAGAAGACTAACACTGTTGTTGTATATATATCCAGAAAAAGTCTGCCATTGTTAATATAATGAGAATGGTTTGCATGACATAGATGTAACGTGGCAGCCAAGGAGAGTGGACTGGAATGCGCATGCATGAACAGTGATGACTTCACTGTACTAGTCAGTGGGAGCAGTAAACACCATTGAGTGAACATGTGTACTGTGTGGTCATAGCATTCAAAATGACTGAGAGAGTAGAACAATGAATCTGCATTGAATATTTTGCATTAAGCTTGAACATTCCTTCACAGAAACTATTTGGATGATTCAGAAGACCACAAGTATGGGCAAGTGGTGATTGGCAGCTTCATCATGACGATGCACCAGCTCACGCATCATGTCTTGTGCAGAGTATTTTGGCAAAATATCAAATCACCCAGATTTGGTGCCTTGTGACTTCTGGCTTTCCCCCAAACTAAAAGTACCTTTGAAAGAGAAGAGATTTCAAAGCATCAGTGAGATTCAGGAAAATACGACAGGGCAGTTGATGGTGATTGGTAGAACTGTGTGAGGTCCCAAGGTGCCTACTTTGAAGGGAACTGAGGTGTCATTCTCCTTTGTACAATGTTTCTTGTTGCTTGTATCTTCTTCAGTAAATGTCTCTATTTTTCATATTATGTGGCTGGATAACTTCTGGACAGACCATATGTGTGTGTGTGTGTGTGTGTGTGTGTGTGTGTGTGTGTGTGTGTGTTCGTGTAAAATATACATATATTTTCTGTTTCCTAGGAAAATTAGCACCAGAAAAGTTCACTTTATATAAAGCTACTGAAATTCATTGTTTGGAGGTACTGTTTTCTGATAAAAAGAAAGTATAGCACAATATGACATCTTCTAAGTTTATATTTCACTTTCCAGCACAATCATAAAGATAGTAATTTCTGAAAAATATTTTAAGACTTCCCCTTAAGCTGATACTTTGCACACTCTAGGATCCTGGGGTGGGGCAGGCAATGTAATGATGTAGCAGTAAACCTGTGTCCTGTCCCAGAGTGAGGGAGCAAGTAACAGGGAACTGTCTTTCGGTGGTGGAATTGCTGCAGGCAGAAGCACAGGCCATTGGCGCCAGGGTCCTCATGCCACCTCGAATTCAGAGCAGGTCCTTATCTTTGGGTGGCGCGTAGTCCTGGATGAGCTTAGTTATTTATGAGCCAGGTTAATAATTCAAGTAAGGGATTGAGTGTGGAGAACAATGTAAGCTCCGTGACCAGACTGAAACACAAGGTCAGCCTAGCATAGGAGTGACTTGCTTTTGAGATTGGGAAGATGACAGTTCACATTTCCTTCTTCTGAGGTAGAGGACGATGTCAGGTATTCATCCTTATTTAAAGGTGGTTTCCTCCTGCTCTGTGGTGAAATTTTAGCCTTCTACCCATTTTCCTGGCTAAGAAGGCTGATTTATTTGAGCCTCAAATGACAGTCATATTTTCCTGGAATGACTTTTCAACAGTCTTTAAATAATTTTATACTTAAAAAAATAATTTTAGGTGAAGACTCTGAGAACTATTTACTCAGGTTCACAAAGCATTTCTAGGAGCAGTATCAGAATTAGAAGACAAGTTCATCTTCCCTGATGGAAAATATTAGGAAATTATCATATAGAGACAATTTTTGCTATGCGATATGCTACTAAATCTTATAAACATCCCTCTTTATGTTTCTGAAACCGTGGTAAATGAGACAGTCTTGATTTTAGCTGAGGCCTCAAGGGCTGAGAACATGCCTGAATTCCAAACTGAGGTGCTAGACCACTTATGTTAGACACACCAGGGACATGATCATTTAGGGTATGAAAGCACCAACAGGACTTGAACTGGTTGGGGTCTGAGGTATTCCACTCCCTCCCCTTACCATCAAGGAGGCCAACTGAGTGCTTCCTGTTCACCTCAGGCAGGTGGGGGACTGAGTCTGAGATGGAGAATTGGGTGCCCACTGGACCGGTATCCTCCTCAGGCTTAAGAGCTCTGAGGGTGGGAAGCCATTGGGCCGCACGGAGGAAAACTGCACTTCTACCATTGGCAGAGGGGATGGTCTTTCCTCTGGGGCCCAAGCCAAAGAAGGAACCATCATTTGAGCAAGTCTCAAAGGGGCTGCAGGTGGGTGGTAAGGGCTGTTGACAGGACTTCAACAAGATCATCTGTGTGGAGTGGGTCACCTGACTGGCGGGGCTGAGGTTGGGATTTGGAAGAGACCGCTGGAATGGTAAGTATCACCTCTGTTCTGGGACATGCGATGGGAGGCTTTCAGTAGGGGATTCTGAATTTCTGAGAAACACAAAGTAGTCCCTTGTGATTGCAAATACCCACTGAGCCCAGAGAACAGCTGTCTCTGCTGTCCCCTGACATACAGGGGGCCAGGAGCCATAGAGTGGGGGGAGGTGATGCAAGGAATTGAAACAGGTGCCACTGACAACATGTGACTTCCTCGATGCAGCATTCTTGGGCTCGAGCAGGCTCCAGCTGGGCAAGTTTTAATTTTAAACCACGTGCAGGGTTTGATGATTGCTCTACACCACACAATTCAGTTACTGGAAGAGAAATTTCTTTTGGCTAAAAGTGACCTGAGGACATTTTAGTATTTGAGAGTAGTCAGAAAAAAGTTATGCTATTTTCTTGAGATTTTATCATTGGGCAGAAGAAGAACTAGTCAAAAGAACAAATTTAATGGTGCCTGTTTGTGTGTGTATATAGGGAGGGAGCAAAGGATAACTTTGATAGAAATCTGTTTGATTTTACCTTATAAACTGATGCTTAATGAAGTAAATTGTTATATTTCTGGAGTGCCCTGGATAAAATTCCATCTAATACTTATGAAGCTACCTGGTTCTTATAGAAAAAAAAGCACTCTGTCACTAGGAAATAAATACCTTGAGTATCATCTCAGTGTCTTTTTCTCTAACACATAATACAGTGTCTGTTGTATAAGAGGTGCTCAATAAACATTTGTTGGATGAGTAGCTATTGGAGGTAGAAGCACTTAAGACAATTTTAAAATGTGTCTTTGTGCCTCAGGTTCCTGTATTTTATATAGATATGAGTAGTTTTACCTCACTAGTCTTTTCAAAATTACATGAGATAATGTAACAGGATATAAGCACATGGTCTGATTCATTTAGTGCTCAATATGAAATAGGCATAGCTTATCACATTTTGTACACTGTTGATGCATTTTAATCTTCTCTCACAGAGATTACCTGTTATTTTGAGCTGAATTTTAGCAAAAAAATGTTACTTTTAAGCAGTGATTAAATTTCCTTTCCTTCCTTCCTTCCTTCCTTCCTTCCTTCCTCCCTTCCTCCCTTCCTCCCTACCTTCCTTCCTTCCTTCCTCCCTTCCTCCCTTCCTCCCTTCCTCCCTATCTTCCTACCTTCCTACCTTCCTTCCTTTTCCTTTCTTCCTGTTTTAACCGTATTACCATGATAAGGTGTGATAAGGCCAGAACAGATCAAGAAAGAAACCAGGCAGAGTTTTTGTCGTTTGTTGTACCCACACTTCCCTGGAGAGGACAGCGCACCTCTCAAGGTCACTCAGGACAAGCACCTGGATCAGTAAGGAGACAGGGAGAAGGGACCTATGGGCAAGAGTTATTTTGTTTTTTGAGGGAAAGAAAGGGTGAGGCAAGGCAGACAGCTGCAGAATGGCTAATCTGAATAATTTCAGCAGGCTTGTGGGCATAGATGCTGTCACTGGTTGTCTGATATCTGATCCTAGGGTGATTAGAGCAGGTGTGTAGTGGCCGGGAGTGTGAGAGTCAATGTAGGAAGTGGTTGAGGTGTGGACTTAATTGGCTGCTCAGGAATGGGAAATGGCCAGCCTCTAACCAGGGCCTCAAAACTGGGTCAAGACAGCCTTTAAAAACCTATATTACTCTACATAGAATTAAACATTTGCAGGAACTGACGCTGAGGTAGGAGAATCTGTTAGGAGCACACTGTAAATACTAAGGGCTGCAAATGCACTCTGCTAGGCCAAGGCTTGCGCAGCAGCCGAATGCCATTATCCTCAATTCTCTTTTAATGTGTGGAAATTTCCACCTCAGGGTGAGCAGAAGGACTATTGTTACTTAATGTTCGCTTAGCACAGCACATTTGGGAAATGTTTCAGACTATCTTATGAGCCAATGCCAAAGAAACTAGAAGTTGAAACTATGCATATTTATACACATTTATTAAATATTTTCCCTCTTAAAATCACTGGGTTTGGGTAAACCATAGATTGGCCCATAAATATTGAGCCTCTCAGATTTTTGAGTCAGCCTGCTCTCTACTGCCCAGCTAGAATATATGTCGCCCAGAAAAGAGGACATGGCAGAAACGAGGAGAGACCTTTAGATGCTGTTTTTCTTTTGTTTCTTTGTTTTGTTTTCTGGGGAAATGGGAGAACAAAAATAGGTGGGGAAAGGTAGTACAAAGTACAAAATTATGTAGATTTGTAGCCTTTACTGATTAGACCAGAAAACTTAAGTCCTTTTCCCTGTTTTTAAAAACTAGATCTCTGAAAGCGTCTCCCACATTCCTGTAACGAGAAACAACTGCACTAGTGTGTCAAAGGAAATTCTGGTTACTAGATTTCTGTAGTGAAGAATAGTTTCAAAAGACCTGACTTTGCTTTTTTTTTTTTTTAATTTTCTTTTTAAATCCTCATCTTAGGATATTTTTCTTTATCCTCACCTGAGGACATTTTTAAAAATTGCTTTAGAAAGAGAGGAAGGAAGAGAGAGAGGAAAAAAACAAAATAGAGGTGAGGGAGAAATATTGATTGGTTGCCTTCTCGTATGTGCCCTGGCTGGGTATTGAACCTGCAACCTGGGCATGTGCCCTGACCAGGAATGGATCCTGCAACCTTTTGGTGTATGGGAAGATGCTCTAACCAGCTGAGCTACTTGGCCAGGGCCTGACTTTGCTTTTTAAAATTGTTTTCAGTTATGACAAATATTCATATTCCTGGCACCAAATTGTTTTTATTTTGACTGGCCACATTTGGGAATAAACCTACATTCTGTTTTAAGTATACATACTATATAAATATCTAATTATATAGCCAATGCAAAGATATGGTCTATGGTTTTTAACACAGCTGTGGTAAGAAGGAAATTCAATTATTATGAGGTCTATTTTATAAGCTTCCTGTTACCAGACAGACATGTCAAGCTCATTCATATTAAAAAATTTATTTCATTTCAAAACTTGAGGTCACTAAGTAAATACTGTGACAGTGAGCAAATAATTTAGATAAAATGTTTACATTTGCAAATATAGTTACCTACCAAATGAAAACTTAGAAAGAGCTGCAGGAGTGGCTGTAATTATATATATATATATATATATATATAGTTTGTATGTTCACAAAGAATATTTCATTCACGATGTTTGAAACATTCAAAAAGTCATGGAGTATTAGAGAGTACTGAAAGGAGTCCTTTCCTAGTTGTTACCAATGACAGGCTCTTGTCCAGGTCAACCTCTTGGGGTTCAGTTCCCTCATCTGAAAAAAAATTAAATAATCTTCAATGTTTCTTTTATTAAAAATTGCCAGGATCCCTTTTTTTACAAGTGTTTTTTTTTACAGAATCAATATGTAATTTATTCATTTTATTTTCAATGGAATTGTTCACATTCTAGGGCATGCAGATAATCTATCACAGAGAAAAATAAAGTATACTAGAGTACTATTCAAAATTACAGGAGACTAAAATTGCTATTTTCACTTTTGACTATTGGTAGTGAAGAGAATATTGCAATGAATCATTCACCTTTTTCTTCCCCAATTTCTCCTTCTAGGTCAGATGGTTTTGTCAGGTGAAGCTGAGACATTGGAAAATAATTTCAGCTCCTTCCTGTACTTTGTATCTCAGAGCAGCACACACACATTTTTCTAGTTTCTAATTTTTATCCCTTCATTCTGTTCCTGAGCTGCCCTTCCCCATAATGAGAATTACATTATTTAGTGATACTGCTTATGGCTACTGTCTATGGAGGACTTGATATGTGACCATAGTTGATAATGTCCTAGATTATTCTTTGCTTGTTTTTCCAATGTAGTAAAACCCACTAAATAATGCAGAATCTTTGTTTTAGGGAAGAGTGGACATGGAATTCACTAAAGCCCAAGTTTTTTTCTATGATAAACACCACATGGTAGCAATACAATGCAATGGGATGACTTTTATTCTTAAAACATGAATTATGATTCTGCTTATTCATCTGTTATTCTACTGAAATGCTTTTAATGGTGTTTTTAAGTGCTTTTTCTGTGTTTTAAATGCTTTTAAATGTGTTTCACCCAGGCACCCTTGCTGCTCAGAATCCTCAGATATATGCATATTATAAAGCAGTCACACATTTTCTGTTTTATAATTTGTATTTTTATCATATTTTATGATATAAAATACGAATTATGTTGTATAACAGAAGATCATGAACTTTGCCTTGGCATAACCTTTTTTTTTGGCATAACCTTTTTTCCAAATAACTTTGTTGTTTAATTGATGTACAATAAACTGTACATATTTAATGCGTACAATTCACAAAGTTTTGACATTTGTTTACTTCTGTGATTTCATCACAAGTTTTCTGAGGCCTTTTGTATAATCCCCCTCTCCATCCCTCCCTGTCCTTTTTCTGTCCATGTCCAAGCTACCCTTGATCTATTTTCTGTTGCTATAGTTTAGTTAGCATTTTATAGAGTTTTGTGTAAATGAGATCATATAGTATGTGTATTTTTTTTGGTCTGGCTTCTGTCACTCAGCAAAATTATTTTGAGATTCATTTGTGTTATGGCATGTAACAATATTTTAATTCTTTATATTGCTGAATATTATTCCATTGTAAGAATGTCACAATTTATCTCTTCACCAGTTGATAGACATTTGCATTATTTCCAGGTTTTATCTATAACAAATAAAGCTGCTATGAACATTCCTGCTTGTCTTCACATGCAGGCATGCTTTCTCTTGGGTAAACATCCTGAAGAGATCGGCTAGGTTGTATGGTAGACACCTTTTAAGAAACCACCAAACTGTTTTCCAAAGTGATCATACCATTTTACATTCCCACCAGTAGTGTATGAGAGTTCTTATTCTTCTATGTCCTCACCAACAACTAGTTTACACTTTTAGTATACTAGTACAAACTAGTTTAAGTTTTAGCTCACTGAGTCAGGTGTTATGTCATTGTGAGTTCAATATGCATTTTCCTAAAGACTTATGATCAACATCTTTTCATGTGTAAATTTGGCCTCTGTATATATTTGTTGAAGTGTCTGTTCGGGTGTCGCCCCCCCCCCCTTTTAATTGGATTGTTTGTGCTCTTATTGTTGAGTTTCGAGAATATTTCATTCCTTATATATTATGCATATTCTCACTTTTAAGACTCTTGGGTATGACCACAGCAGTGCTTATCTAGGGCCCCTTTCCCCCACACTGAGGCTGGACCCTTCTGGGTTCTCTACCACGTGTCCTGTGAGTCATGATCTTTCTCAGTCTGGTTGGTGGTAACAGGCGTTATTCCTGCACCTGTGTGAAAACAAGCCATGGTTACCTCTAGTTCTTTGGAGCAGTTCTTTTTTCTGGCCTCGGGTAATTTCCTGAGGAACATGTGTTGATCAATTATTGGCTAAGAATTGGAGAGCAACTCTCTGTGGTCTCTGCGCTCCCTTTCTGTGTACTCTTCTCCTCTCAGGGTACTCTGTTGTGAGAATTCTAGCTGCTTTCATCTTCTCAACTCAGGGAGTCTGGGCATTTATTATTTCCCTCCTCCCCCACCCTTCCGCATTGTTGGAACTCGAGAGCATAAAGTGAGGCAATCTGGGGGCTCACCTCATTTGCTTCCTGTCCCTTAGGGATCACTGTCCTTTGTTATCTGATGTCTAGTGCTTTGAAAATGGTTTGACATGTTTTTCTTTTTCTTTTTTCTTGCTGCTTCAGGCAGGAGGGTAAATTTGGTCTCTTTTACTCTATTTTGGCTAGAACTGGAGCTGTTTTAAATTATTTTTCCTTTGAAATTTGCATAAAGTCTTAACGTGAGCTAGTGATCATATTGGCTTATTTGAAATCTCTCTATCATTAACATTTTGGTGTATGTTCCTCCAGTTCTCTATCTCTTTTTAAAAAACAGGTTTATTGTAACATAATTCACATATTCACCCATTTAAATTGTACAGTTTGCAATGCTTTTATTACAGTCAAAGATATGTGTAATCATGACCAGTCAATTTTAGAATATTTTTATCATTGCAACAAGAAGCTCCAGACCCTTCCTCTATCACCCTTCCATGCCCCATTCTCCCCTCCCCCCGCCCCAGCCCCAAGCGACCGCTAATCTGTTTTTTGTCTCTCTAGGCTTACCTATTTTGGACATTTCACATAAGTGGAATCATATAATATTTAATCTTTAGTAATTGACTTCTTTCACTTAGCATAATCTTTTCAAGGTTCATCCGTGAGGGAGCATGTATCAGTAGTTATTACTATTTATAGCCAAATAATATTCCATGATATGGGTATATCTAAACAAAACAAAATTTTGTTTATATAGTCATTTGTTGATAGGCATTTTGGCTGTTTTTACCTGTTGGCTATTGTGAACACATGCACATGTATTTGTTTGAGTACAGTTTTTAATTATTTTTGCTATATATCAATGAGTGGAATTACTTGATTCTGTGTTAATTCTATGTTTGAGTTTTTGAGGAACTGTCCAACTGGTTTACACAGTGGCTGAATCATTTTATATTCACACCGGTAGTGTACAAGTGGTCCAATTTCTCCACATTCTTGTAAATATATTATTATTTTCTATGTTTTACATATTATAACCACCTCATTGTGGTTTTGGTTAGCATTTCCCTAATTACTAATGATTTGAGCATCTTATCATGTGCTTGTTGGTCATTTGTATAACTCTTGAAAAATGCCTATTCAAGGGCTTTACACATTTTTAAAATCAGGTTTTGTTGTTATTATTGAATTAGAACAGTTCTTAATATATTCTGGGTATTAAACCCTTATCAGATATATGGCTAACAAAAATTTCTCCCATTCTGTGGGTTGTTCTTTCACTTTCTTGATAGTGTCCTTTAATGCATAAATTTAAAAAATTTTATATGAAACTCAGTTTACCCATTTGTTCTTTTGTTGCTTGTGCTTTGGGTGTCATATCTAAGAGGCCATTGCTAAATCCAAGGTGATCAACATTTACCGCTATGTTTCCATGTAATAGTTTTATAATTTCAAATCTTACATTTAGGTCTTTGATCTGCACTGAGTTAATTTTTCGATGCAATCAAACTATTGTGCATGTGGCTATCCAACTGTCCCGGAGCCAAATTATCTTTCCCATTGGATGAACTTGGTACCCTTGTTGAAAATCAGTTGACCATATATGTATTTCTGGACTCTAAATTCTATTTTATTGGTCTATATATCTGTTCTTATGTCAGAACCACACTATTTTCGATTATCTTAACTTTGTACTAAGTTTTCAAACTGAGAAGTGTGTAAGTCTCCCTACTTTGTCCTTTTCCCCCCAAACTTGTTTGGCTATTCTGGGTCTCATGTAATCCTATAAAAATATTAGAATCAACTGGTCAATTCCTACAAAAAATATCATCTGAAATTCTAATGGGGATTACACTGAATCTGTAGGTCAATTTGAGGAATATTACCATCTTAACAATATTAAGTATTCTAATTTATGAACATGAGGCTACTTCAATTAATTTAAATCTTCTTTAATTTAGATTAATAATGTTTGCAGTTTTCAGAGTATGCTTTGTACTTCTTTTGCTAAATTTATTCTGAAGTATTTTATTGTTTTTGATGCTAATGTGGTTTTTAAAATTTCACTTTTAGATTGCTTGTTGCCAGTACATAGAAACATAATTGATTTTTGTATATTGATCTTGTAGTTTGAAAACTTGCTGAACTCATTAATTAGTTTTGATAGGTTTTTTTCCATGAATTTCTTAGAATTTTCTATTTATAAGACCATGTCTCTGACAATACAGATTTGCACTTCTTCCCTTCCAATCTGGACAAGTTTTATTATTTCTTTTGTTGCCTAATTGCCTTTTCTAGAACTTCTAATTTGATGTTGAATAGAAGTGGTGGGAGCAGACACCCTCAGCTCGTTCCTGATCTTAGAAGGAAGGCACACAGTGTTTTACCATTAAGTGTCATGTTAGCTGTGGGTGTTTTGAGGATTCCTTGATCAGGCTGCAGAAGTTCTTTTCCTAGTTTACTGAGTGTTTCTATCATGAAAGGGTGTGGAATCGAATAGCATTCTTTTTCTACTTCTGTTGAGATGACACTGTGCCTTTTGGTTTTGCTCTGTAAATACATTAATTGATTTTCAGATGTTAAACTAACATTGCATACCTGGGATAAATTCCACTTGGTCATGGTATATAATTCTTTTATATGCTGCTGGTTTCCATTTGCTAGTATTTTGTTGAGGGTATTTACATCCATATTTTTAGGAGATCTTAGTCTATAGCTTTCTTTCCTCATGAGGTCTTTGGCTTTGGTACCATGGTAATATGGTCTCATAGAATGAGTAGGGAAGTGTTTCCTTATCATCCAATTTTTGGAAGATTTTGTAAAGAGTTGTTATTCATTCTTTTTTAAGTGTTTAGTAGAATTTAGTGGTAAAGCCAGATGGGCCTGGGTTTTTCTTTGTGGGTAAATTTTGATTATTAATGAAATGTCTTATTTGTTATAGGTCTATTCAGATTGTCTATCTTTCTTAAGTCAGTTTCAGTAGTTTATGTCCTTCTAGGAATTTGTCAATTTTATCTAAGTTATCTGCTTTATTGGCATGCAAGTGTCCATAGCATTCCTTTAAAATCCTACTGATTTCCTTAAGGTTGGGGGTAATGTCTCCTCTTTTATTTCTGATTCTAGTAATTTGAGTCTTCTCTTTTTTGGTCAATCTAGGTAAAAGTTTGTCAGTTTTGTCTCTCTTTCTTAGACAAAAATAATCTGTATTTTCTTTGTGTATGTGTGCATTATACTTCTTAATCCAACCTAAATTTATTTCAGTACCTTATATGAAGAAGGAATTTCACTTTTTATTTTAAAAATAGTTAACCAATCATTCCAGTAACACTTACTGAATAATTTATCTCTCTCCATATATTTGAAATGTTACTCAATTATAGACTACCTTTTTACATATACTATGTATTATTTCTGGAGTTTCTATTCTTTTGTGTAATTATATCTACCAGTTCTCTTGACAGATATCACATTGCTTTTATTTCTCATATTTAGCATTTTAAAAACCTCTAGTAACTGGAAGAAAATCTTCCCTCTTGCTATTCTTAAACTTTTTTATTGGCTATTTCTATGAATTTATATTTCAGCTAATCATTAGAATTACTTTTTCACATCTCCTCTTTTTTCTCTGTAACCTACTCTCCAAATTGTCTCTGGGGATTTATTTGATCTGAAATAAATTTCTATAATGTACTGAGAAGAATGACGGTTTTCATTATTGAATCTACACATTGTAGGAGCTGTTCCCCTGCCCTTTAGCCTATTTTTAGTGTCACTGGCCATTAGACTCTTGAGCTTCTTGAAGTGTAACTGTGAAATTATCTTTGACTCTTTTCTTATGACACAATTTCTCATCTCTCCTCTTTTGTCTTCCCTGTCTCCTCCATTAGGGTTTTATCTCTAAGAAATCTCTTGCCAATCTGTCTCTTTCTCCTTTCAAGTTCTCATTGTTAGAGCAATTGCCTTCTTTCTATTTCCTTATTCGAAGCCATATGACAACCAACTGCTTATTTCGATCAAATAGTTCTTTACTGAGATTTAAAAAATGTCTTTAATTTTCACCTAGGATCTCTGTCTCACTCCCATCTCCCACCCTGAGCCCACATACTATTTCCCCCAGCCGCCTACCCCCAATTCAAAATTTGTATTCTCTTTTACTACTTATTGGTTTATAATTTCTACTTTAGCAAAAAAAAAATCTATTTAAATTTCTTTACTTTAGCATAGCAGAATTCACTGCCATATATAATTTACCAGTGTTTACCTACAGAACATCGAAAAGACACACAGTCCTACAGCATTTATTACTTTCTCTCTTCCATGAAAAGGCATATCATCTCTATCTTCCAATCCCTGCTCAAGAAACATTTCAAACAGGAGGAATGTCTATTCTAGTGCTACTCCAGTCATCCCAGCAGCTTTTTGTGATGATATTTATCTCGTAATTGATTGTAACAGAGATGTCTTATTTGACAACAGTGTGCTGATTGCTGAGGGGAGGGGAGTATAAGGGGACTAAATGGTAATGGAACAAATTACAATAAAGATTAAATTAAAAAGTACAATGTTAGGATTAAGGTTAGGGGTAAGGTTAATATTAGGGTTAGGGCTAGAAAAAAAGATAGTACAATGTATAAACATGCATAATATATATATAAGATTATGATTGCTTTTATAAATTTGGATTTATTTAAATGTTAGTTTATATTTTCCAGAAGCTATAAAAATTTAAACTGGGAACTATTATTTCCAAGAGTATGAAATCTCTATTTACTTATAAATCAATAATAACAATAAATAAAATGAATTACTTTCAAAGACATGGAAGAGTATAAACCTTAGAATAATTTAAAATGTAAAAAGTTAGTCATTTAATGTTTTGGTATTTATATCTTCTTGTAATGCCATTCTTGAATATTTATATCTGCCAAATATCTACTGTGGGTTTAATTTTAAAAAGTCTTTCTGTAAATTCAGTCCATGAGGGATAATGGATTAGAATCACTGTGCCATCCATTAGAAGACTTTCTGACCTAAACACACTCAGCGTGGCATTGAGATAGAGAGTAGAGAGGACATGAAGAACAGAGAGGAGCCTGCTTCATCAGAGGGAACTTCTATGGGAATCAAAGAAAACTTTCAGTAGGTGACACTTACCCTGAGTCTTGGAAGGGAAACAGAAGTTAGCTAGATGGTGGCATGAGAGAGGGGAACATTCCAAAAATAACGAGGTGTGTATGTACAGAAAGACCTGAGAAAATGTGGCAAATGTGAGAAATTAATAATATTCAGTACTGCTAAGCAAAGGGTGAATATGAAATTATGGGGAAGATATGGCAAGAAAGCCAAGCTGGGGCCAAATTACAAATAGCTTTGTAAGCTATACCAAGGAGTTTGATCTTTTTCTGTAGTCAATGGGAACTTGCTGGCAATGCAGCTCCTGTAGGTACATTATAAAGCAAAACACCCAAATTTGGCCTCTTTTACAACGGCAAGGTAAGCTTTAAAAAAAAACTGCACTGATCTTGTCTTATGAGAAGAGTGTTAACAAATCAGCTTCATGACTGACTTCAAGTTTTCTGAGTTCTTTAGCTTGTGTTCCTTTGTAAAGTACTTTTATCTTGTTTTTAAAGATCCAAAGTATAGGATTGTTTACTTGTTTCTGGCAGCTGTTTTTTTCCCTTCAAAGATTGTTCCTGTCTTTGAATGTGACTTTTGAAATGGTGTTTTCCAATTTAATCCTCAAGGGTAAGGCCCCTAGCATGAAACACGTGAACTCTTTTCTTAGACTCGAGTGAGCTTTGCTTCTTTCCTGATGTAACACGGACAATTTTAACGTGTCAATGCTGAGAGCTGTTCACAGTCCAAAGTTTTTCTGATCATTGGCAAGTCCTAGATGAAAGAGGAGATTAATGTGCATGTCATTTTCGGCACCAGAAAAGAAGGATTTGTAACTATGATGAATGTTTTAGATGTGAATTTAAGGGAAACTTACATCTTTGACTACATCTGTGCCCTGTGGCAATGATGACTGAGAAAGCACATGGGGCCTTGGGGAGGGGCTGGGAAGCACACTGCTTGTCCGTGATGCAGTGGGGAAAGAGTGGAGTCTCTCCGAGAAATTTCTAAAATTCATGAAACTTTTAAGAGTTACTTTGTATAGTGGTAGAGTTATTGCCTAAGGACCTTTTTTTTTTTTTTTTGCTTTTCTTTTTGGTGCGAAGTCAAGAATAACAATTAATTTAGGAGGGAATAGCTGCAACCTTTGGGGAATGAGGGATAGATAGGGACTTAAGCTCCTGTGTCTACACTGTGGAGAAAATGCTCTGAGTAGAGTTTGAAAGTTGGACTGCGCACCAAACCCCTGGACATTCATCACCTCAGGTCTGCGTGGCCATCTCCTACCCACACTGCAACTTGGGAAGAAAGATGATAAAAAAGAAAATAGAAAGAAGAGGTAAGCCTTAGAGTTGTGTGACTTTTGTGCTTCAAACAAGTATAGAACAGAGTAGACACAGGTGATAAATAAATCATTTAGTTCAGGAGAGGAAATGTACACTTTGCAGTACATAATCAAATGTGCCTTTGATTATTTACTTTTGATTGGTTCTTTAAATTTTCCTTAAAGCCTATTTCAAAATAGCAGCTAAACATGTCCTAAGGAAGATAAGAAAAGGAGATTTTGTTTGAACTGAAATCTGGGCCAGAATTTAAAGAAGGATGGTGTATTCTTGGGGGCTCTGGGAAGGTAATGGTGGTGGGAGGCACAGTGAGAATGTTCCGAGGTGGTGAGGTCTCAGAGGTGAGGCGGGATCACTGGTACAGTCATACTTTCCAACCAGAGATTCTCCCGCGGAGCTCTGCTCTGCTCAGAGCTGGAAGGGATTTGTATTAATATGAGAAGCTATTTCCTTGGAAAAGCCTTAGATGTTAAATAACTTGTAAGAGACTATTTTGACAAGGTTCATGAAAATGGTGTCAGGAAAAGGAAATTACATGCGTTAATAACTCTGACATTATTGGTGTTAAGTGTTTTGCATTCCATTTGGTGATTTGCATACAGATGGGGCCATGTGGACTCCGAACTATGTTCTTTTGTATTTCTTCCCTTTTCTACAACTACAAGAAAATGAGTCAGATATGCAGATCAAGTTGTCCTAAAAGACCCAGTGATTTTAATTAGTTTTGAGAGAGGATTTAACCTACATATAATAGCATTGGGGTTAAAGCTGGAAGAATATTATTCTGCTTTAGCTATTTTTATCCTGGGCTAGCAAAGCTTTTACATTGCCATAGGATTTTAGAACTGATGGAACTTAGAATCATATAGTCCAGGTGGATCAGTACCCCCAGTCTCCTGATCCTGAGTCATCTTTTCCTACCAATTGTGCTATCTCTCTTTTCAAAATGTAAAACAGAGTGGATTTCCGTTACATTTAGGGAACTTAAAGAATGCATGACCACAGCAAAAGAAACTCATTCCTGCCAATTTAGAAGAATTCAATTTTTCTAAGGATGTTGCAATCACTTCATGTGTTATTACCTGAATGTAAAAATTGTGCTGGACATCTCTGAACCTTTGACGGTAGACTTGAGGACTCTTGGGTCTTTGAAGCCTTTTAGACACAGATCTTGGCATTTCAAACAGACACACATCATACCAATGTTAACCTACCTGGGCCTCAAACTCCTTTCTGTAAAATGTAGTATGAAAAATTGTCCTTTTCTCTTTTAAGACTCTCGAGTCTTTTGTCCATCAGTTCACCTATCTAGAATACTCTCTGCTTCTTTTCTCCATCTTTTCTTCCTTGAACTCTCAGCTCAAATCCCAATTCCTCAAAGTTTACTGATCTCCCCTGCTTTGCTTTGGTTACTATTCAATACTTTTGGCAACTACTGTCACCACATGGTGTTGTTTTTCACACTGTGATTGTTTCATGTTATATAACTTTTAACATTTCGACGCCTTATTTAAGCTCCATATCCCAAGCTTTTAGAGAGTGGAAACCATGACCCCTCTCACTTGGCCTTCAATATAAGGTATCTCACAGTGCACAGCACAAATTGTATGTTTAGCAAATAATTATAATTTGCATTTTATACTGTCGTAAGATTTTGTTTTTACAAAAAACACTTCCACAAAAGCTTAGGAAATGGAGGTATGCATTAGGAGATTTATTTTAAATGTGCTGCACATTATTTAATTTTTTAACTGAATTTATTTCTTAGTTTGAAAGTATATCTATAAATTACATCTATAAATTAATATCTATAATATTAGTTATCTTATATTTTGAACAAACTTTAGCATTAAAGAATACAATTAATTATTATTTTGGGTGACAGTTTCTAAACTCAAATTTTTACAACAATCTTGGCTGTGTTTAAATATGGTAATTTTAATATGAAAATTAAAATCTGCTGACAATAGAAGACCAATTTCTGTATAAGCAGAAAATAAAGGAAATATATTTTTATTAGAAAGACTCTAGAAAACATATCACCTTAAAAAAAGATCAAAGTATCAGAATACTTTGTTTTATGCTTAGCAGATAAAATAGTAAGTACTACAGTTACTGCAAAGGTAGCTCGTATCCATTAGGACTTAAAATCTGAAACTTTATGAGGTGGTGGGTCCTAAATTTTTATGGGATGTGTCTCCCAGCCTGCGGTGCACATGTTTCATTAAGCGTCTCAAGTACTTATTTTTTGCTCATCAGATCCAATCAGCATAATGGCATCAATGTAATGGAGCAGGATAGTCCTTTTCTATTGCTTCTGTAACAAAGATCCACCAACTTAATGTCTTCGAGCAATAAAAATCTATTAATGCTACCTTACAGTTTTAGCAGTCAGAAGTGCTCAGGGTCTTGGCAGAATTATGTTCCTTCTGGAGGTTTCAGAGGGAATACCACTTCCTTGTTTTCCTGTGTTCTCTAGGACGCCTGGTGTCCTTAGAGGGTTGGCCACCCCGCCAAGCCCTCAACTTCAAAGCCAACAGGATAGATCTTCATGTTATGGTTGAAAGAGCAGCCAACAGGGGGAAAAAGGCAGGGTCCTCACCACTGCAATCTAATAAGGAACTTACTACAGGAGGCTAAAAGCAAAGGTACCCATTGACTCAGTTGTCCTGAGCCTGGTTCGGTAAGGCTGCCAGGCGTGCTGAACAACAAGACAGTACAGAAGCGGGGGAGCCCTTGAAAGTCTGTGTGTATCACCTTCACTAGCTGGGAGGAGGAAAACCTTGAGACTGCGTCTTCATCCCAAGGCCTAGAAGGGAGAAGGGGAGGGGGACTATAGTGTCCAAAGGAAAAAAAAAATCCATAAAATAACTTTAACTGCCTGCCTCCTATCACATATGCAAAATGAACAAATAGAGTCTGGGGCAAGATAAGGATTTGGGCTAACAGACTCCCATACATACCTATGTTCAGGTAGTCATGTCTCTCCTGTGTTGCCAGAGGCATCTGGTAGCTTTATGGTGGGAAGACAGGGGATGCCCTGTAGCCCATTAGAAGGCTCCTTGGGCAATCAAGGGGGTTGCCTCTTGGGGCCCAGGAGTTCCTATATGTACCACGGACCAGAGAGGAAATACATCCTTTTCCCCTAGGATCTCCACCAGAATGCATTCTTAGGAACTGGGATAAGTTTGACACTGAAACTCTCAAGAAAAAGGGGCTATTTTTCTTGTGCAATATAGTTGGGCCTCAGTATAAGTTAGGAAATAAGGAATTATGTCCCCAGTATGAGAGTATCAGCTACAACAATTACAACTTTACTCCAATTACATCGATTCTGTCAGAGGTGAGGCAAGTGGTCAGAGCTTCCCTACGTGTAAGTTTTTTTGTATTATCTCATGCACCATCTTTTTTTCTGGGTGGAAGAAAACACCTACTTCAGGGCCTACCCATGATATTTTTCTCTTTATGTGATCCCTCCAGAATTTGGAATTCTGAAGGAGTAAAGACATAAGGATTTTATGCATAAAACCAATAAGACTGGTTGCTAATGGCGGTTTTGTCAACCAAGACCGTGGCTGGAATGTCATGCCTGAAGGAGGCATGACTGGGCGTTGTTCGTCACCAAAAAGCCTTGAGGAGCTGGGATGGATTTTTAAAGCTAGTGAAAGCTGGCTGGGAAAAGGCTGGTACCTTGTTTGGCCATGTGATTCATGGCAGTCTTTCCAGGGAAGGGACAAAGGTTGCTTTCCTGAAAGGTGGCTAGGAGGTCTTGAGAGAAGCAGGTGCTACAGGTGAGGCCAGATAACAGGTGAGTGGCTCAGCTTCTGTGCCCAGAAGCGTAGGCTAAACAGGCATTCTAAAGGTTCCTTGTGTGAGTTCCAGCAAAGCAGAATTAAAGATCAACCGCTGCTCTTGTTGCGCTTGTGCAAACAGACAGGCAGAATTGAAACCGGACTTACTGCAGTTCCTTTAATGACATTGAGGGTGATCTTATGGAGAAAAATCATGATTCAAGGAAAATCACGATGCTCAGTGGTGGACATTAGATTAGTGCAGCTAACTGCCTTCAACGTTTATTTTTACTTGGAAGTTGACACTGGGTTTGTAACATCATCAAAAGTACTCAATTTACAGGCGAGAAGGATCTGTCAAAATGTCACTGTTAAATGTCATTCCAGCAAAGACCTTGCAATGGGATGTACTTCCCAAAAGACAGTCTCAGAGACTCAGAAACTGGTTTGTGTGAATTAACCATTTTGCATTAAGTTTGCTCATTGCAGGTTTGTCTATCCACCTGATGAGCCCCTGCACCTATTCTGGCCCGGGGACTGAGCCTTACTAACGAGCTGGAAGACTCAAGACCCTGAAAAGCAGATGGCAGAACAATGGACTCATCCCTATGATATCCTGTTGACAATGCGTTCTTCCTCAAAGCTGACGGGAATCAAGCCCTGGATCCACCACACCCACCAAAAGCATTATTAACTATGCTAGTAATATTACTATTTGGACCCATGATAATCAACTTGCTAACTAAATTTGCTCTTCTAGAATAGAGGCTATCAGGCTACAGACAGCTGTCATGACCAACTGTTGACCTCCAAGACCAGAGACTCCAGGCATCTACCATGGGCTGATGGCAGGACACTTCCCTCCACCTCTGACTGATAGTTTGCAAGCATATGGAACCCAAACAAGGCTCAATGTCCCTTTTACAACAGGAAGCAGCCAGAGTGGTCATTGCCCCGAAGCCCCCAAAATCTGGGTTCCCCATGCTTGAGGGGGGGAAGGCGAGGTAGCATAGACAACAAACCAAGGCAGGGAGGAGCAGGGGAACCTGTCTTACCTATTGACCCAGCAGCCCTGAGCCAAAAGTCCTCAAAGATTTAGGTCCATGTTACTTGAGGGGAGGACGTTATGGTAAAATGAGTGGCCAGAGGGGAAATAAAGGCAGGGCTCTCACCATTGCAATCTAATAAACAACTTAATACAGGAGGCTAAAACCGAAAGCTCACATGTAGACTCAGTTGTCCTGAGCCTGGTCCGATAAGGTTGCCAGGCATTCCAAACAACAAGGTAGTGCTGGAGCCGGGTAGCCCTTGCAAGCCTGTGTGTGTCATCTCACAGCTGGAAAACAGAAAACCTTGAGCCTGTGTATGCATCCCAAGGCCTGGATGGGAGAAGGAGAGGAGAATTATTGTGGCCAAAGGGGGAAAAAAAACCCATAAAACAAATTTGTTTAACTGCCTGCCTCCCGTCATGTATGCAAAATGAACAAATAGAGTCTGCAGCAAGATAAGGATTCAGGCTAACAGACCCCCATACATACCTACGTTTGGGTAGTCACATGTGCCCCTGTGGTTGGGGGAAGCTGGTAACACCTTTACCTGCCAATCAAAATGTAACTCCCTTATCCCCATCCCACCAACTACACATGTACCATATTTTGCCATGTATAATGTGCACTTTGTTGCCAAAATTTTTGAGGGAAAAATAAGGATGTGCATTATACATGAGTAGTACCTGAAATACCTTGTATCTATTCTTGTGTTTTGTAATTATTTGTTACATAAAATTTCTTGTACCATAATATGTCCAAAAACAAATACTTAAATTCCTTTATAATACAAAAACCAAGTATCTAAATATAAATAAATAAATAATTGAATTAAAAAAATTAAAATGTAAGGTTTTTTCCTAGAAGTTTGGGTCAAAAACTTGGGTGCACAGTATACATGGGGGTGCATTATACACAGCAAAATAGGGTAAGTCCTCAGAACTTGACCCTCTTGCCGGATGGGGGGCCCCTGGCCACCTGGCTTGTGGCCACCCTGTTTTTGCCACCCCTGCTGTAGCCACACTTGCTTTTGCTTTCCCATTAGTACCTAGTACTAATAAACTTTGTTTGCATGCTAGTAGGCTCACTGATCTGTAATTCTTTACTGTATCAGTGTGAAAAACCGAGTTTCTGGGAGTTTCTCCCGTAACATTCAAATCTCTCCCTCTCTTCCTGTCCCTCTCTCAGTCTCTCCCTCGCTGTGTCTCTCTGATTTCTCATTGTCATCACATCTCCTTCATTCTCAGACTCTAACCCTTCTACCTCCCGCTTGAGATTACATCGATCCCACCTGCTTAATCCTGGGTAATCTTCCATCTCAATATCCTTAATCACATCTGCAGAGTCTCCTTCGTCCCGCGGATAATGTATTTACAGGTTTGGGGGATTAAGATACAGGTATCATTGTGGGACTATTATTGTGCTACCGCAACCAGTTTGGCATTGCATGGAATGTCAAAATCATCAGATCCCTCTAGACTATATTAAGGCAGTGAATAGAGTTGATGTAGTTCCGAGGTGTCCTGATGACCCTTCCAAGTAAAGCAAATGTTTTTCCTGCTTCTTAATTGGTATATGGGGGAGGGGGGGAAGCATTTGCTAAATTGTTACCTGCATACTGGGTACCAACATTGGTGTAATTTGCTCCAGTATAAATGTTGTATTTGGAACAACAGCTACAATGGAGTTACTACCCATTTAAATTTATGATAACACCTGTTAATCCTCCAAAACATCCACCTTCCCATCAAGCCAAACAGACTAAATTAAATAAGGATGCCCATCTTTCATGCAGAGGTCTGATGCTAATTATGAGTCTAGTGGCAATAAGGGGTCATTGGGATAATGGGAGTCCTGCCTAGGCAACTGTTCTAGGTGAGGTTATTACTATGTTTTTAAACAAGGGAAGGCAATTCTTCCCAGACATGGGAGGGCAACCTTTTCCACTGGTAAGAGAAACTCAGAGTGACTTGAGTTTTCTAATTTCCCAGCCTCATTCAAGTCCAAACAGATGTCGCTAGTCCTTCCTGAACACTAGTCTCATAACTTTCAAGAGAGACTTTGAAAGACTGTGGACTCTTCAAATCACAAGACTAAAATTTGTAGTTGCTCCTCAGCAATACCGATCTTGAGGCTAAAAGAAATAAGAGATTCTTTAGGGCCACCATGGAAGCTTTTTACTTTTCTGACCTGACTGGAAACGAGAGTTTAAAGACCCAAGGTTCCCATTCCTTTTATTTAGCAAGCTAGTGCACTCGGGAGACTCCAGCTCACACCACTGTCCTTGCAATCATCTCTATTGACATAATGATCAAGTGCAGTAACCACTTGGGACCCCCAAGAAACTTCATCATGATCACTCAGAGGCGACAGTTTAACTGCAATGCCACTGCAAGTTCTGGATTATTTGCCTCCCGTTTCCATTTGGTTAGGAGCTCAGTACTTCATTCAAATCCGAAGACATGATCCAAGCTGAATCCAAGACCAGAGCCTCCATATCGCCTGGGAACTAGTGAGAAAGGCTGATACGCAGACCAGGCCCCAGACAGAGCAAATCAGAATCCCCAGGAGTGGAACCCAGGAGTCTCTGATTTGCAAGGTCTCCGGGGATTCTGAGGCGTGCTAAAGCTTGAGGAGCGGGAATCGCTCCTTCATTTGCTGAATGAGGAAAGGGAAGGGGTTGTTATTATTAAACCATAAAAACTTAGAGGAAAGACCTAGCAGAGTTCAAATTTAGACTCTGAGGACAAGGGGCTTCTTGGTGGTATTGGGATCTCTGAGTTCACAGGAGGTTCTCCATGGGCCTGGGATCCAGGCTTCTGAAGATCGGCCACCCTCTGGATGGCACGGTATCCCTAGGAGTTGGGGAAATGATGGGACTGGTTCTACAAGGCATTGGAAACACTGCAGATTCCTCTGTTGCTCTGGGAGGGAACTACCCTGCCAGGTGGAGAAGCATGGCTGGGAGGATGCTCACGGGAACTGCGAGCCAACAAATCTCTTCTTCCTTCTCTAGACTTGCATTCTCTCTTGTGCCCCATGTTGGAATTGCCTAATGTGGATCTAGCCTGCCATAGCAAGAAGTGGTTTGCAGAGTCCAGCCCAGCACCACAAATCAGAGCATAGAAGGGAGGCTCTGAAACTGAGGGGCAATAACTTAGTAACTGATACCTAATAGCTTAATTGTTGTCGCTGCCTATCTAGTTTACTTACAAGAAGAAGTATAAGACAATTTGAGATATTAATAGGAAATCAATTTGAAACATAATTTTCCACTAATATTCTTCCAGACAATAGATTAGTGTAATACATTTAAAAATTATTGTTTTTGAAGACATGTGTTAGGCTTTATGCTGTGAATTCAGCACGCCCTAAGACAGGAAGGCACCTGCCCTCATAATATTGCAACTCAGACTCTTATCACCTATGTTATTCATATGTGTGAAATGTGATTTTAAAAAATAGTATGTAGCTAAATGAAATGCAAAGATAATTTGGAAGTTGATGTAACTGTTGTCTTGATTTCAATTGTTTGTGATTATCAAAAGGGTTGCATTGTTATTTTTTTAACAAAAGTAAATGGCATAAATGTATATATATGAATAAATTTGACAGTAAAGTAATAAGAATATAGCAGATGAATGCTGTAGCTATGGAGCATGTCTAGCTGTGTGACGTCCATGGTAGTTGCTGGGTATGCATACCATTTAAGTTCTTGTATAAATTCTTAAGTGAAGAACCAGAAACGGACTTGGAAATAAAGAGCTCTGCTCTTGCAGTCTTTTCATAAGGAAGCTGAGGAATTAATAATTTTATTCCTGTGGCCAGCTCCCGAGGGAGACCAGGTTGGCAGAGGGGTGGGTCACTGGGCATGGAGGGTGGTTTCTTAGGCCTTGTTTATAAGTGGCTTCCAAGGGGTTGGTTTGAATTTGCAATATATGTTTATTTGAAGCCCTCAAAAACAGATGTATATGAACAATATTTATCATCTTGTAATCAAGGGGAAAATGAGCTACAGACTTTTAGATTTCTTTGCCAGAGGCAGTAGCTTTTCTCCATTAACATAAACACAGATGCAAGGGCCTCTTCCATCTAAACTTCTTCCAGAGTTCATGGATATTTCCACTTGAGATGACTAACTCTGATGCTCAGTTTGGGTTTAAAATAAGTTATTTTTTATATCTATTTTGATACAAGGGACTCGCTTTAAGAGTAAACCCATCATGGGTGATTAAAAAATGGACTTTAACCTTCAACTACAATAAACTATAATACTATTACCTTAAAATGATAAAGAACTGTGATATTCAAAGCACATTTTCATGCATAATCTTTTTTTTATTATTAAGACAATACTATAAGAGACAAAGGGCAACCATTATCACCATCATTTTGTAGATTAAGAAATTTATTCCTCAACAGGATAAGTGATTGATGAAGGACATTATCTGATAAGTGGTGGCTTTAAAACTGGGACACGGAGCTAACTTTTTACATACATTCTTAGATTTCTAAGCATTTTGCCATGTATTTCTAATACAAAAATAAGAAAAACTGAATATGTTCTTTCCTCAAAATAGGATGGAAGCAAGGAAAGAACACTGAACCAGAGACCTGTACCCACGTAGTCCCAGGCCACTGACCGGCTGATCTTATATGAGCTGCTGTTCTTGGAGGGCCTCAGTGTTGTCACCTATACAAAGTGGGTATTGAAATAAATTAGCTCTAGTGTCTTTTTAGGGCCTAACATTGTATGAAATGGCTGTTGTTCAACTAAGTTCTAGATTTTTATATGTGATTAATTCCTCTCCATCAGCCCCTCCCTACTTCTTCCTCCTGCCCCCATACATATCTGACTGAGGAGATAACTTCATGCATGTAAATTGTGCAGACCTCAGAACTCTAACTACCAAACATCTCTCCCCCCTAAGCTTGCCATCATGTTCTTGCCTTATCTAAGTTATTAAAGAGACCCACACAGAGCCTCTTTTTGAGGGTTGAATGAAAAGTTGACAGATATAATGTATTAGTTTTCTAGGGCTGCTGTAACAAAATCCCACAGGTTAGGTTGCATAAATAACAAAAATTATTATTATTATTATCATCATTATTATTTTTTTTTGCAGTTCTGGAGGCTAGAAATCCAAGATCAAGGTGTCAGAAGGTTTAGTTTCTTTTGTTTCCTCTTTCATTGCTTTGCCGATGACTGCCTTCTCACTGTATCTTCACATGTCCATCTCTCTGTGTGTCATTTGTGTCCTCATCTGCTCTTTTTATAAAAGCATCAGTCCTCTTAGATTAAGTCCCACCCTAATCATCTCATTTAACCTAATTACCTATTTAAAAACACTATCTCCAAATGCAGCCACATTCTGAGGTACTAGAGATTAGGAGGTCTTCAGCAAATAAATGGATGGGAGCAATTCAGCCCATAACATACTGACTCTAGAAAGGTTTTCTTAGAACATTTTCTAGGAGTAAGAAAATAATGCCATAGTATAGATCGCCAAAGCAGGGAGTGAATATAATTAAGGGGAAAAGTATAAAAACTGAAATGGAGAGTTTCTGCTGAAATGGATTGGGATACCCAGAAGACACCCTTTGCTGAAGCCAGGCCTTACCTGGTGCTGTCCTTGTAGAAATTATGACTGGGATGAAAAGAAACTTAACTTACTGAGGCACCTTAAGAATAATTACTCCCTTGTGTCAACGTTTGGGAGGGGCGCTGGCAGAAAAGTGAAACAGTATTCTGTGTTTTCAGCCCTGGAATCCACTGTTTTTCCTCATCCTAAGATATATATATATTTATGTTTTAGTTCAGGACCACAAATAACCTTTTAGCTGAAGATTTCTCTCTGGCTATGGAGATGTTCTGAAAACTACTAAAAGTATCTGGCTACTTTTTGCATTTATTACATTATTGCTATGTATTGTTTTCTATGTTCAGACTGAGTAAAAGATAATGCAGTTGCCTCCAGTAGGTTTGTACAAGTTTTCAGTTTCTCATCCTAAACACAGACATGGCACATACGCTATGGTTCAAAAAATGTCTAGATCTCACTGTTTTATGGTAGGCACTAGACACGTAAGTTGAATTAATTAAAATTAAATAAAATATAAATTTAGGACCTCAGTTGCACTAGCCACATTTCAAGTGCCCAACAGTCATGAGCAGCTACCATGTTTAGCAGCATAGATAAAAAAAACAACTGCATTACACAGAAAGACTATTGGACAACATTGATCTAGATTGTTTTTGGATAGACACTTATTGATAAATACCATCTCATTTAAAGAACCAAACTTGTACTGTAAAATATTTTGCTCCTGTATCAGTTAGCATTGCATACAGCTACAAATAACAAAAGCCCAGCCATGGTGGCTAGAACAAAGAAGGGTTTGTTATTTCCATTGTAGATTCAGTTGTTCAACAATGTCAGGGCCCATGTTGCCATGTTTTTCTTGGCCTTTATTTGTCACCTGTATCAGGAAAAAAAAACCTTTCCCAGAAGTCCTGTAACTGACTTCGGCAGGTGTCTTAGCCTCAAGGGCTTGGTACACCTGCTAATGGAAGATGATAAGGAGCAACGGACTGGAATGGTGTTTAGGAGAGCCAGCCAACAAGCTATGTCTTGCACAGCTTTCTGGTAGTATTTATGAAAAAATGTTTCTACCATCACAGGGATTGATATTCATAAGATGCAAAACATGCTCTTCTATTCTTCTTCTAAAGAGAATAAGTATTGAAGGCCCGAGCTTATCTATATTCCTAATATTGACCAAGTAGAAAGAGTGGCTACCTCTACCTGAATTGCATACGCGTAATGTGATAATGACTGTGGTGGTAACTGGTAAGCTCTCTAGGGTACCGATACTAAGTTTGATCATTTGTAGGATAGAGATCATTGTGAAAATCAAATGAGCCAACATGTGTGAAAGTGTGTCTGGTGTGGAATTGCCACTTCATAAACATTACTTCCAATTCCTGCTTCTTTGCATATCCTGTGCAGAGTGGTCCCAAACTGAGCTCTCAGAAATTCTCAGTGAGGAGCTCATAAAATTTCCAAATACAGATCGAAGTGTTAGCTTGATCATAGATACTTAGAAAAAAATATATCTGAAGTCTTTTGTTTAAATCTGGTGATGTCAAACTTCTCACAATATGGTCTTCTATGTCCCTTGAATTAACAATAACTAAAAAGAAATAAAGATTAATTTTTTTCCCTTATATTTCTTTTGCTTTGTCAACTCTCAGATCTGGACATAACTTACAACAAAGTTGACCTCTGCTTAGTGAGCTTCAGAAACTAAATTGCCTCGAAGAGGAAGCACATGTGGAAGGGGAGATAAACACAGGAGCAAATGTGGGGAATGACGACTGGTGGGCTTTATTGTATCCTCAGCAACTTTAGGAGAAAAAGGTTGTTGTGAAAAGAAAACAGCTGGGCCCTAGCAGAAGCCACTCAGGGCGAAGGGGCTGATAAAGATTTCCAGAAGAATAAAACCTTCCCTAATATTAACAGCAAGAGCCTCGGAGCTACACATCACCCTCGGGCAGAGAGAACAGTGTACCGTTAGAGCAATCATTTTGAATTGCTAGTGGCTTTTTTTCCCCCTTGGATGTGGTGGCCAACTGGGGCTGCAATCAGCTTAATTATACTTACATCAAAGGAGCAGCACAAAGGGAACAAGTATACTTGAGGAAAATCTGTAAATAGTTACCCTGATGGAGAGGAATCTGAAGATCCTAGGTTTCCCTGTAAAATAAATTGGCTTGCAAATTCTGTTGGCTCTTGCAATGTAGCGAAGATTTTAAAGGAGGGAAAGGAGTTATTTCTTCTTTGTTGCTATTATTCAAGTTGAAATTTCCCGGAAGCCTGTCTTAGGCACCTTCTTCTGAAATAAGACTCTTTACCTGGAATCATGGGTGCCTGTAGATAGCAAGAAGGAATTCCCAGAAAGGTAATTAGAATGACTGAATGAGACTCATAGATGGAGGGCAGGATGACAGGTTGTGTGTGTGTGTGTGGGGGGGGGGAGGTTAGGGGGTAAAGGGATTGAGCAAAAAGGGAAAAGGACTCGTGGACACAGACAACAGCGTGGAGATTGCTGGAGGGAGGGAGGTATAAGGGAACTAAATGGTAATGGAAAAAAAAATACAACAAAAATAAAAAAGTGTTAAGAGGACGTGATGAGTAAATTTGGCTAGATAGTGAGGAAGAGAATGGCAAGCATTTTGCTCCGTATTTGAAAAGCAATAAATGGCAAAGGCCAAAGGGAATTATTTGCTGTGTTACATGAAGCATAATGAAGCATAACATGGTAAAATGAAAGTGAGGAGAATGTAGTGAGTATTTGAAATATCTCCTGCCAGGAGCAACTACAGGTTAGTCCTCTTAGAACAGGCCTCATTTAGCACAACGGGCTTTCTCTGGGACTGGATGCCACCTGTTAGTTACACTGCAGAATTCTTTCTTCCAGAGAGGCACCATAAGCACTTTTGCTGGATATTTAAGATTATTTTAGGGTACCACTAGAATAATTCTCTGTTATCCAAGAAGGAATTCTCTATTGCTTTGTATATTCAACAATTTAGAACTGCATGCTCTTTTTTCTTTAACATTGTCTTGGTTTTTGTGTCCACAAAATCAGAGCTTGAAATAAGAATTCAGGTGCATGTAATTTTGGGGGGATGTGACTTGAGGAAGGGAGGGAGGAGGGAGACGGGAGAAGGAAAACCCAATAAAGGCTGCATTATAAATGTTCTCTGCTCTTGTAGCGAATGGAGCTCAACTCCCAGATGCCGGCCAGAATTCTCTTCCTTAGACATGGGAGGTGGAAGCATTTATCTGCTGGTTCCCATTATTGCTGGGTAATGATTACCCTCAGAGATGTTAACTTTCCAGTATTTCCAGGGACTGGCTTCCCGCAGATTTGGCAGAAACACTAAGGTTTCATGGGGTAGAAAGCTGCCAAGGTACACGGAACTGCCCAGCACAGATGAGGCTAAAGTCAGAGGTGAGCCAAGGAGACGGGACTGGAGGCACCAGCAATACCTGCTGCCCTGCTAACCTCGCTAAGCCTCTAACTCATTGGATTCAGGCTTGCCAAGATGAACAATGCACTTTGTACAGCAGCTTTGACTGAAACGTCAGAGATTGTGCTCTCCTTAAAAGCTTACTCTTTCCCACACTTGTACTTCCTCTATCCTTTTTCTTATTATGCCCTCTTGGGGTTTCATGAACTGCCAGATCCATTTTTCCAGTTTTATGCAGAAATTATAATTCTCCGTGTTGCCATTAACTTCTCCAAACTTGGATCATCCAGTGCATCACCAAGTAAGCAGATACTCCATGAATTTTTTTGTATCCAGTAAACTGATTTACATTCAGTATGTATTCAAAAAGTGTGGGTTGATTAGTTTTTCATTTCTATCCATTTAAAAAAATTAAAAAGCAGTATGTGCACATGATAAAAATTGAAACAGTACAAAAGTTTATACAATGAAAAGTTATTCTTCCTCTTACTTTGGACTTCCAATCTCCCTTCCCTGATACAACCATTGCTAATCGTTCTTTATTTATAGTTCTAGAAGTTGTCTGTGGATGTACAATTATTCTCATATTTTCATTAAAAATGCAAGTGGAATCATGTTGTGTACATGATCTGTACCTTATTTTTGACTGAAAAAATATCAAAGATTGTTCAATAACAGCAAACGCAGACCTACCGTGTTCATTTTAATGGCTACCTGGTGTTCCATTGTACAGATGTGTTATCCATCAATCCAACTTTTCTGCTTTCCGAAATACTTCTAGCACTATAATAACCATAACATAGTAATTAGATTTCCCCTTTTATTAACCAGGATGTACTCGATTGTGCCATGGTATGTTAGTTTTCTAATGTGTTAACAAATTACCACAAACTGAGCAACTTAAACCAATACAAAGTTATTATGTCTCAGTTTTTGTGCATTAGAATTCTGGGCATGAGTTTGCTGGGTCCCGTGTTCAGTGGGACACTCACCAAGATGAAAATCAAGATGTCAGCTGGGGCTATAATCTCATTCAAGCCTTGAGGTTCTCTTCCAAGCTCTTTGCAGAGATCATTTCCTTGTAGCTGTCTGACTGACATTGCCATTTTCTTGCTAGTTGTCAGCTGGGGACTGCTCTTAGCTCCTAGAAGCTGCCCTTGTCCATAGGCAATTAATAATATGGCTTTTTGCTTCTTCTATGCCAGTAGAGCTGTCTGCTTCTTGTTTCTTTTAAGGGCTTACCTGATCAGGTCAAGCTCACCTAGAATAATTTTTCCTTTTGATGAATGAAAAGTGTTACTGGTGGGAGCGGGGCTTTTGCAGAGACTAAAGGAAAAGAATTTCCTGACACCTACATAGGAGGATGTGGTCCTGTAGTATGGTTTATTGATGATGTACTATTAAGGAGATTTCCTTCCTGACTTTCCAATGTTCAGTCTCCATCAGACTTGCCATGGAAAAAGTCCAATCTTATCTTCAGTAGGGCCAGGATGAAGGCCACTGCCCAGAGTTTATGCTCCATTTTAGAGTCCAGTCCAGTCCAGCATCCGACTGGCTTAGTGTGTGTGTTTTTAGCTGCAGTCCATTGCTGTGGTTCAGTGTTCGGGCTCCCTCCTGGAGGCCATGGAGAGAACAAGTGCATGCCCTGTGCGAGTGCAGATCACCAGCAAGAGAGAGAGAGAGAGAGGGCTTACCCCTTTTGGAGATCATACCATCTACTGTGGGCCCTGGTAGCTGCTAGACCCACATGGTTGCATACTTCCAGTCTGGAGAGAGTGGAAGTATGGGATAAGTGCTTTGCCTGGTGGGCAGCAAAGAGAGAGAGAGAGAGAGAGAGAGAGAGAGAGAGAGAGAGAGAGAAAGAGCTTCTTTGTTCCCCCTGGAATTGTATTATCTCGGACTTGGGATAGGCCAGGTGCCTTTCTCAAAATGAGCAGTCAATTTCCCTAGTCTTTGTTGCATTTGGATGGGCCCCCGTCCCAATCAATCCTTTCTGTCCCCGGGCTAGACCGAAAGGTCTCCCTGGTTCAGCACCTCTCCCTTCCCCTTCTGACTCCTGTTGTGCTTGTGCCTGCCTTCCCTTGAACTGACTTGGCAGTCTGGTACCGATTTGGCAATCTGGTGCTGGAGTGTGGAAGGGAGAAGTGTTAATCCTCTTGGCGAGGCTCAAAGCTCTAGCCCCCTGGAGTTTGAAGCTGTAGCTCCCTGGATGAGCAAAGCAGGCTTGTGTTCCTCAGTTTATTAAGCTCAATATCTAAGTTCCTTTTGCTTTCCCTTTCTAGCTCAATACCGACAGTAACAAAAGTCAACTGATTAAGGATATCAGTCATATCTACAACTATTTTGTCATATTATGGGAGTGGCATTCCATGATATTTAAAGTTCTTGCCTACATTCAAGGTGAGGGGATCATGGGAGCCATTTTAAAAAGTCTGCCTACCGCATGTAGTAACAAGTAACTCCAAAACATCAGTGATTTAAAACAATGAAGATTTACTCTGTAGTCAATGTGTATGTTCATCATAGGATCTCAAAGGAGCTTTATTCATTATAATCATGCAAAAACCTATACAGATGGATCCCTTGCCCTTTGAACATTTGCTGATAGCCATGCCAGTGGGAAAAGAGAGATCTGGAGGGGAGGGTCTTGTCTTGACAATTAAATGCTTTAGTCACAATTTATTGGCCAGAATTACATGACTCCCACCCAATCATATGAGGGCCAGGATGTGCGATACTATTATACCATATGCCTAAGAAACTGACATATCTGGCCAACCATTTATATGCACACACACACACACGGAGTCACTGGTGGCCTACTGTGGTACTCAAATAGCTTTGTCAGAAAGGTCCTTTCAGGTTTTCACACTGGGTAATACTGTGCTTCATTTTGAGACCTCTTATAATTAACTAGTGCTAGATTATAGGCGGTAGCTCTAAGGAGGGTGAAATATTTTGATTCTTTGTTCAAAGAATATCTGTTCTTATATATGAACTTTTCATGTTTGAGAAAGCTGTCATTTGAAAGCTGTTTGATAACTTTTGGTTTTTCAGCAATAGGGTTTACCCTGTGAGTTTCTGTTGTGTAGTGATTGACCTTGACAGTGTCTGAATTTCCAGGGAGGGGATACATGACCCAGAGAGCAAAAGAAGGTGGCAGGTTGGAGACAGGGCGAGCAGTCCGCAAAAGTTTGTCAATAATAAAGCAGGCTGTTTAGAGGTTATTTCCTTTTCTGAATTACTTTACAAAATTTTGCTAACTTCCGTTCCAGAATCTGAATTTTAGAAAGATCTTTTAAGTCCAGCATACTCTGCAATATCTTTTTCAAATGGACATCCAGTCTCAGTGTGACCATATCTAAAAACAGGGACATGGCCACCCTCTGAGACAATGTATTCTTCTTGTGTGAGTAAAAATGCCAGTCACATACAAATGTAAGAAGAATTGTGTGTGTCTGATCCCTAAGCGTTTGCCATCCTGCTTAAGCAGTGGTCGTGTTTGCTTCCTTGTCCCAGCTGCCTCGCATCCACACTTTCTTTGCTGCACCATTTTAAGGCAAATATTGCCCATCAATTTAATTAACTCACATATGCTCTGTGAAGTATCTTATACATAAAGACTTCTTTCACCCATTATTTATCAACCATTCAGTTTTAGATAACTCTGTTATGAGAAACTTCTTCCTTGAATATTGTGCTACAAGTTGACTTCCTGTAAATTTTTCTCCTTCATCCTGGTTTGTCTTTTTGGAACAAAGCAGAATAACCTCTCTATTGTTCATAAGATGGTGTTGCAATATTTAAATTATATTTGTGTGGGTTATGATATCTACCTTTTCTCCTTGCACGTCCCGTAACGTTTTGTCATCAAACATGATATATTTTATTTAACTGTAAGGCCAATGATGAGACTTCTTTATTATCTTAACTATGTTTTTTTGAACACATTCCAAATGACCAAGGTATTTCTTAAAGTGAGATATTAGAACATAATTCATTCCTCTAGAGATAGTCCAGCCACTGAGGAAAGCAGTGTTGTTTCGCTTGGTCCAAACAGACATGCAGTGTGAATTTCCTAATAGGAACACTGTAACACTGTTGACTTATATTGAACTTTTAGTCAACTAGAACAACTGAGTATGTTTTACATGAATTGTTACAAAAGGACTTTTTTATATGTATGGAATTTACTTTGCTGAACCTAAATACAGGCTTAACATTTTTATCCCAGTTATCTCATTGGTTTCCACTTCTCTTAGTCCTGCCGTTCAACAAATCAGCCAGTTCCCCGGTGTGGTTTTATGTCTCATCTCTAGATCGTCACATAGTTGTTAGTGCGGCGGGGGGCTGAGCGTGAGTGAATCAGGGCCCTGGTGTCGGACAGCCTGGGAAAATCCTGGCTCTTTGCACCAGTGTGTCTCATGGGTGGATGCCCTTACCTTTCTCACTCTTAATTCCTCATCTTTACAATGGAAGACATGAAAGTACCCACTTCATAGCATTTCTGTGAGAAATAAATCAATTAGTACGTAAAGTGCTTAAAATGTCTAACCCTAGCCCAGGATTAATTACATATTTATTATTATTATTATTATTGTTATTATT